>RJWM01030533.1:0-23321 GCA_004363535.1 Dasyprocta punctata
GGGAGGCAGAAAGTTTGCCTAATATCAGGCTTACCTTTCAAGTGCTTGGAGAGATTTTTGCAAATTCACTCAGCCAGCCTCTGAATGCTGCAGTTGCTGTTTCAAAGAACTCATTTAGGATAGAGATCCAGTTCCATCTTGTTCTGGATAGGCTTTGGATGGGAGAATAAATTTTTTTTGTGGCATAACAATAGTTATCTAGAGAGGAAGTAGCTCTAGCTGAAAATTGGATTTATCTAAATGGCTTCTTTTTTCTTTTTCCTCCTTCGGGCATATAGATCTTTGTCTGATCAGGGGAGAGGTATCATAATGTTGTTATGGCTTCTATCTAAAAGTTTACCTAGAGCTAGCCCTGTGTGTTCTAGGTAGGGCTTTTGGAAGGCCATTGAATCACAGGGGCGCTATAGCTGAATGTGATATTGGAGAAGGGGTCTGTTTGTAAGAGGCAGCTGCTGTTGGCATGACTTGGTAGGGTACATCTCCCTCCCCTGCTCCCCACATTGCTCTCTGCTTCCTGGTTGCTGTGACCTCAGCGACTTCCCCATTCCCCCATGCCATGACTTCCATCTTTGGAACTGGCTAACCACAGGCTGATATGTGAACTAAAATAAACTTATTCTCCTTTAAATCATGAGTGTTGGGTATCATGTGCTAGCAACAAGAAAATGACTAAAACAAATAGTGACAAAAGCAAGAGCAACTTTTAAGACATTTTTCTTGTTCTTTTTCTTTTAAAGCTACTTAAGAAATTAAGATAGATATGTTGAAGGTAAAAGAATAGAAAGAAGGAAGTTCTTTGAGAATCAAATAGGAAAGAAAAGAAAGAATAGATGAGAATCAGAAGGAATGGAGAATAGTGGTTCCTAGGAAGTGTATGAACCCAAACATTTTTTCATGGAAGCCTTCTTAAGGACCACATCCTTGAGGCTAGATCTCAAGCAGGGCCTGGAGTAAAAGCCAGGAACCATCATCTTATCCACAGAAGCCAGTGATGGCCATGATGGGCAGATGGTGAGATATTCTCTTTCCCCACTCTAAGGACTTTTAGTATAGCAGATTCTGGAGTTGCCCTGTGATATTAGGTACTTCCAGATTATTTCTTGGAATTGACTTTCTTATCAGCTACCTGGAATAATAAATCTATGATAGATTATGATAAAAAATTTAAAAAGCGATGGATTTAAGGTTAAAACAAAGTTAGGAAACTGAGTTTGTCGATTGAGATTCACAGCTACTGTACATGACTAGGCTGAGAAAAATGCACTGTGGGGAGAATGAAGAGCAAAGGTATCTTTAATCCTAACTTCAAGAAAGACTGTATGGAGGTGATGTAGGAAAAATGATCTCAGTCCTCCGAATGATGTGGGGGAATGACACTCCCAACCTACTATATGTACAGTGCGAGTTTGTGTTCTCTAAAATCGAAGAATGAATTTTAGGAACAATGGAGGGTAAGAGTGGAAGATATTTATTAAGAGAAAGAAAGCTTCTCTCTGAGGGACAGAAGGGGGCCCGAGTGGGTTGCCAAAGATTCTGTCATATTTAGGGACTTTTATAGGGTAAAACCATGATGGGGAAAACTGGGAACTTGCAAGGCAGATGGGCATAAGGTGGGACATAACCATGGTTAACCAGTAAGATTAATTGCTCAGGTAAAATTGATTAAATCAAGGAGAAACGGGGAAGCAAGTCACATAGTAAGCGAGGGATGCTTAATGATAATGACTCTTCCTGTAAAAGGGTGGGATTCTGATTCTTGACTTCCTCAGGGTGATATAGAACTATTGAGAATATCAATCCTTAGCATATGGGTGTATTTGTTTTGCCTTTTGTCTTGATATCTGGCCTGCAGCAAGAGGTGTGGGTCTCTTCCAAGGTCATCAAGACCTCTGGTTCTCTGTGCCGGTTTCTTGAGGGCCTAGTCCTGTCTGACTGCCTATAATATTTCTGTCTAACTCAGTTGCCTGTAACAGAGGGACTAACAGCTGAGTTAGCCTTGAGGACTTGATAAAAACAAGAGCACTTCACTACTGCTTATCTACTCAGGACAGAAAAATCAGAACTTTTTTATGCAGTCTCAGTGTATTTCTTGCCCTCCTCAGACTTCTCTCAAATGATAGATGGATATAGTCCATGCATCCTCTCACTTTGTGCATCTCTCTTCATTCACCATGCCTCCCAAATGCGCTCATGCTGCTCTCAGTGTGAATAACACAAAGCCCCCACTTTAAGCACAAATAGTGGTTGATGCATACACATACTTGCCCCTCAGTATATTTAGGAATGGGCGCAGGACTCCCTGAGGACACCAAAATCTAGAACTGCTTGTCCTTTTTATAAAATGATGCAGTACTTTCATGTAACGTAGTGCATCTTCTTGTATGTATCAAATCACCTATAATTACTTATAACTCATAATACAACATATAAACTATATAAATAATTGCTATATTGTATATAGATGCTAGTAACAAGAAAAAAGCTTGAACATGCTTAGTACAAATGCGATTTTTATTCTTCGATAGTTTTCATCTGTGGTTGGTCAAATGTTTGGATGAAGAATCCATGGATACAAAGGAGACAATTGTGTAATTTTTGATTTATTGAAATACGCATTCTTTTTTGATTCTTCTCCATTTCCTCTCTTCTCCTTTTTCATTTGATCAACTTAGTATGCCTTTATTTAGAAGTACTGTTCTATTTCAAAATCAATTTTTGTTGATCGGCACAATCATAAACCTCTAATAGATCTAGTGCAATGTACTTAGGACTTGAAATAGAAATGCGGTTATGAATGTGCAGATATTTTGGAAGATAAAATTGTGTAATTGCACATGCAAAATTTAAAAAAATACTAATGTTTTTCAGGCCTATATAGAGATAATATGAAAGAGATAATGTGAGGTGGTAAGGGATTCAAGTGAAATAGGAATTTACTGGCCATGATATGTGTATTAGAGACTGTTTATACAATGTACAACAGCAAAAGTACAGTTGTACTTTACTATCTTGATGGCAGAAAGTTTTGATCATTGTTTCTCTATAATCTCAAGAGCTTTTGTAGACTACTTGTCTTATTTTCTTGTAGTGTTACTTGGTAGACATTTGCCATTTTTATTATATATTCTGCAAAAATGAATAAAAGAGAAAGCCATGAACATAAAAAATTAAAGAGCTAGTTCTTTGATAATTTTTAACCAAAATAGCTCTAGTCATTTTCTTTTCATCAGCTTTAAACCATTTACCATTAAAAAGTTTCTAACATTTTGGTAAATCTATAATTCAAAACAGCATTACTATGAGCAAAAGTCTATTAAGACTCTCCAGTCTTACATGAGACTTGTGCAGAATGACCACTGTAGACTTCATCTCAATAAACTTCCAATGGAATAAACATTCTTAGTAGCAGAAGGTGAATTATTTACCCAGTCCCATCGCACATTGTTTATGAGAATAGGGAGAAGCTCCAAGTTTATTGATGTCTAATTCAGTACTCTGTCCTTCAGATCAGTCTTCATTCTTCCTGCTAACTCGTTTCATGCTGGCAGCTCTTATGCTTATCAGATATACAGAAAAGGGTTGGAGAAATCACCTAGGACTCACTAGATTCTTGGAAGATATCAGAGAATCAATTCTACTCCTTGAGGAAAGGATCCCTTTTGTGTTTAATCATCACCAGATAAAAGTGTTTTAATCATAGTAAGAACTTACTTGAATCACAATTATTCTAAGTGCAGTGGTTCCGAAACTTTAACATGCATATGAATTTCTTTGGCATTCTGTTCAAATGCAGAGTCCAATTCTGCAAACCTGGGTTAGGTTCTGAGTTTCTGAAAGCTCCTAGATGATATCAATGATACACATCCTGCTATCATACTTTGAGCAGCAGAATTATAGACAGAATTACTTACATTTAACATAAATTGAATTCTGAAACAAAAAGGATAAATATATAAGAAGAGTAGAAAACATTAGAAGAACAAAAAATGCTATCAAATATTGAAAACTGACTTTACCTACATCATTAGGAATAATTTTGCTGGAATTTTTCAAAGGATATTTGTCTAGGTTCTATCTCAAACTTCTTAGATAAGTTCAGGTTTACTCTGGGCCCCTGGGCTAATTTTCATTAGTCAAGGAAGGATTAGAAATCCTATTTCCTTGAATAGATTGGGATTGCTGCAGGACTTATTTTCTTAAATAAAATACTTGCTGCATTTCTGGTGAGACTACATGTACCCAAAGTTTCAGACCTCCCTTTGTTTTCCTATTTGACAACTCCTATTACAGAGATAGACTGTGTGAATGGGACTCAGCCAGAAAGTCTGAATGTTTGCTTTTGCTTTTCTTTAGGGTGTGATGGCTGATTTCTAGCTCATCTTTCAGACACTCTTCCAAAACACTTACAGTCTCTTTCTCTACAAAGTGATGCGTACCTTCTGTATTTATAGTTATTAATTCTCATGTATGTTACTCAAGAAAGAGCTCACCCACTCCAAAAAGAACTACAATATTGCCTTTACCCATACAATAGCATAAGTTCATAGGTTCACGTTGTACAAAACAGGAAACATGGAAACTATGCTGAATATTATAATCAAGAAAATTTCATCCATGGAAATTGACATGGATGATTGAAGAGCTGAGGAACAAAATGGAACATGAAACTAACCGAGATGGAAATATCAAAGAGAACTATTGGGCTGGATGCGGAAATTTTATCAGATTCCAACCAAAGTGTGGACCAGTAGATACTGGCACCATAGCAGTCCAGTCCCAAGGGGATGGGAGTTTGATCAAATGGTAACCTCTGCTGGATACTCTAATGGAAAGAGAAGCAGGGAGTTTACCCAGGCTCTGCTCTTCCTTCCAACATCTCATCTCCTGAAGGCGCTTCCCACTGGCTGAACTCAGGAGGAAGTGAGGAAGCCAGACACACAGAGACTGGGACATACAGGCTGTAGTGTGGACCTCACATGCAGAGCCATGCAGCACAGGTGGTTGATGTGGGAAACAGAGCAGGGTGTGATCCTGAGGGTAAATATAGCAATACCTACTCCCACAGCAGGATGGCTTGGAGGTGAATACTAGGACAGATCTCAGTGGATAGCTGGCTCTTCTGTGCAAGACAAATGATGGTTACACTGTGTATTCCTCTCTGCAACCAGCCCTGCAGCTGAGGAAATGTCTTTTCCCTTCAACTGTACTTTTGCTCTCCTTCTCCTTGGCAGGTCGACACTATTGTACAGGGTTGCTGTAAGCCAAGGACACATGAGTCACAACAGATGTTGCAGAGGTAGTTTCCTGAACGTTTATTTCCCACAGTGATGATGGAATATGGCAGTGTCTGAACTTTTCCCTTTTAAATCTGAAAACCTTAGATTATCATGACACTTAGAATGTATGGAAAAGTTGAGGTTGTTCTAAGACTCTAAAGGGCATTGTCTTCCTGCACACAATTTTCTTCTTATCTAAAAGTACCAGAAATTCAGAAGGCCCTGGTAATGTCTACTGGTTACCTGACTCCAAAAGCAGATGAAGTCTGTTGTATGTGTGCATTGCAGTATGGTTAGATTTGCATTTTGGAGAAGTGTATTCAAATATTTTCCAAGGAGCATTTCTAATAATAGACAATGCTACTATGGCAACTTAAAATATATTCTGATTGTGTTTAGATAAATATTTCCTTCTAGCTGATGAGTTAAGAGTTTTCATCAGATACATCTATGGAAACTATTACCTGTTTTGCTTGAAAGTCATATTACTTTTCATTTTATGCGAGTAAAGATTGTCATGAAGATAATTTAGATTTCAAACTCAGTTCCTCAGAACAAAGATGTGCTGAGGTTAGGCATTTTTGTTAGCTTTGTGAAGGATCAATCTGAATGAATAAAAACATTTGTTTTTGTTTTGCTATGAAGACATGTAGTTACTCTAAATAAAAAAATACTTAACAATTGCATGATATTTACTCAACAAAAGTTTTAATGTGGAAAACTTTGTATACACAAATTTAACACAAAAAGTCACATAGAGCATAAGTTTTATTATTTCCTAGTAAGTGACAAGCACTATGATATATTTATTCTGCATATTTAATTGCTATACTTGGTTTCATATATTTTCTAAAAAATTTGAGACATAGTTGTGTTTAAAATGTTAAGATTTCCTCAAAAATGATCGTATGCTTCTTTTATAATTTTTTCCTTTTCCCTTCCTTTCATTCCCCCTCCCCTCTTTCTAGTTCTCCTTTCCTCTGGTTTCTTTCTATTTCACAATACTTATCATGGGGTCCTTATTTACCCTTTTGATTTCTCACACCAGATAAACAATATTTACACATGCATGTCTGATTTATTTCATTTAAAAGTACAGTCTCAAAGTGCATCCATTTTCCTAGAAATATCCCAAGTTTATTCTTCTTTATGGCTGAGTAGTATTCTATTGCATATAGAAAAAGACTGCATCTTTTTATTCATTCCTTGGTTAATTGGCATTTGGGTTGTTTCCAAGATTTAGCTAATACAAACTGTGCTGCTATAAACATGGTAATGGAAATGAATCTTTGGAAATAAGGAGGGGAAGAAGGGTTAAAGTTAGGGGAGGGAATCGTGGGAAAAAAAGAGGAATCAGGATATATCATGTACAGGTACAGATTCCCTATGATGAATGTGTCCATTGTGTATAACTGAATTATACCATTAAGCTTAATAAGAATAAAAAAGAAAAAAAGATTGTATGGTAGGTATTGAATTAGTTAACTAAACTCATAATTTCCTATTTCCTTGTTTTTTATTAGTTAAGTCTTTTTTTAATCAAAAATGAAAATTAAATCCACTTTGTCTGTAGGCACTTTATCTCAGCTTGTCTAATGGTCTTTTCAAAAGAATTAAGAGATACTTGCTATAAGTTTTTGTTCAGATTCAAAAAATTCATCCTGTTTTCTTTCTTTCTTTGGACTCTACTCATGATATTAAGTTTTCACTACTCTCCCAAATTTGTGTTGAATTCTGGCTACATTAGAAAATAAAAGTTCAATCTACTTGATTTTGATTTGGTTGATTGTCCTAATCCAGGAAAATTATTCTTTATGGTTATTAAGACTACAAAAAAATAGAATTTTCTTTTTCTTTCCATTTTCTATGATATCAGGTATTCTCAACATCATCTATATGAACTGGATTAATTGTTATGAAGTTAATGAGAAATGGAAGAAATAAATCTTCTCAATGAAGATATAGCAGTTGTCTATTGCGACAATAATATTATGCAATAAACTACCAAAATTTACTACCTAGAATAAGCTTCATTTGTTATTTCTCACATGTCTGTGTTTGCTGGATGATTTTGCTCATATGGGTTGAATTCAACAGAGCTAAGCTGAGTTTAATAATGGTGTTAGCAGATGGCTGGGGAGTTAATGGCGGGTGAGATGCCAAGGCTCTATTCCACTCTGTCTTTCAACCTCTGGTGGCTCACATCTAGCCTGACCTTGTTCTCATGGAGAAGGTAAATGAACACAAGAAAGAATGGAGGCCAGCAAAGGGTTTTGGGGTCTGGGGCCGGAATTAGCAGGAATTACCAGGCCTGCCAAAATTCAAGGAATAGGGAATGTGAGTGAAGAACAGTAGCTCTGAATGAGGAAATAACTATGCAAAGTGATAAGAACTATTTAATTTTTTCTCTAATCAATCCATCACATTGACTCATTTCCTTTTTCTCAGAGAAAGGCTATTGCTACTTGACCCTCTAACACTTTTTTAATGTTTCTGTTATTACCACTTCTCATAAGTGTTGACTTTTGGTCATTGAAAGCTAAAGCTTTGGTTGCAGTTTGGCTATCGAAGGTATATTAGTCAGGGTTCTCCGGAGAAACAAAGCCAGTAGAGAAGAAACAGAAATACAGCCAATAGAAATGAGAAGGGAGAAATTTTTGTTGTATATGTTTAAAATATGCAATATGATGTTTTGATATGTACAGTGAAATGATTACTACAGACAAGCAAAGAGACATATCCTTCACCATGGACATATCCCTCATCTCATATTTGTAGTTATCCTTTTCTGTGTGTGTGCAGTAAGAATACATAAAATTTACTCTGATACTGTTCTATTTCCCAAGGGTTTATTCATGTTTTTATGCATAAGGACAAATGGTCAAATATATAACAAAAATGTAGCCATACTTCTTCTGCTAATAGCATAGTAGTAAAAAAGTCTCTCTCATGGTCCTTTTGCAAAAGCCATTCTTCAAAAATATAAAAAATTATTCCTAGATCATAGGCCTTACAATCTGGATTTGTGAATTTGCAGGCCATCAACTGGATTTAGCCCATACATAGTAATTTACTGGTTTCTTGTTTAAGGGAGTTGTAAGTAATTTTATTTGCTAAGCAAATGAATGGAAAACAGTGGTTTGGAAGTAGGAAAAATATTCCCAAAGGTATGATCTGAAATGCTGAGGTGTTAAGGGTGTCAGTGTCTTACAGAAGATACACAACAGCACAGATGCTCCCTCAAGTAAAGTCATATGCCCTTCTCTGTGACAAGATGCTCCCAGAAGAGAGGACACTGAATATATGCACAGAATTACCAAAAGGTACACAAAGTCCCATACATATATTCTTAGTTCAAGAGGTGAGCATGTCCCAGTGACCTCTCTGAAGCTCATGAATTGCATAAAAGATTGCTGATCTTGGGCACATTGTAGCTACATGGTGACAACATGCATGCTGATGAAAACAGGTAGTATTTTCTACACAGTAAAACCCTGCTCTGTAAGAGTAGGAAGAAGATAACTTAGTTCAAGAAGCTTTCATTGAAAGGTCCAAAGTGAACATTTTTTCTTGTTGTTGTTAAATAAACTTAATCACAGAAAGGCACATGCTATATTTTGAGTCTGGAACATATAATGCATATTGGGAAATGGGAGGAAAACATGAAAATGCAACTGGGAGCAAAGTGGGAGGGGGAAAAGGAAGGGAAAAGAAAAAAAGAATAGAAGGAAAAAATGGAAAGGATGCTTTCATAAATAAGGAGGGGGAAGAAGGGTTGCAGGGAAGGGAGTTGGGGAAAAAAAGAAGAATCAAAATACATCACGCACAGATACAGAGTCCTAAAGTGAATGTGATATATATATCTGCTATCCAAGGTCTCAGGGTAGCTGTGGTTCAAGTGGGTCCAGGGACAGCTTGTGCCAGTGGCAGACTCTGAGGTTGTCTGCATAATGCTGTGTTTGCAGGCATGCAGAATGTAAGCGTTACGTCGTCATGGAGATCTTCATCAGATTTCAGAGAAAAACAAGACGGGCCAGGAAGGTGTGACATGGTTGGTACCCTTGCAAGTAGCCCCTGATAAAATGATGCAGAAAACTGAGAGAGAGAAGCTGAAAATACCATGGAAACTCCAGACAGTCAGAGACTCCTAGAACGTGGAATGCCCACCAAAGATACCTACAGTCAGCCCAAGGGAGGTCCTGTGGCTAGAACCAGTAAAGCTGTAGAGGCAGGAATGCCCAAGGCCTTGGAAGCCCACATCCCACTGTGGTCTGCCCATGATGCTTTACATGAGAACTAGCACTTTAGTTAATGCTGTTTTAGGTATTGGTCTTCCTTTTGTCCAATCTCTACTTGCTTTTTTCTATTTCTCCTTTTTGGAATGGGAAAGCTTACTCTGTGCTATTCTATCTTGGAACTTTATAGCACTTTCTTTTTTTTTTATTTTTACAAGGTCTCATAGCTGTTTGCCTTGAGTTTTAAAGGAGATTTTGCATTTTGATTTTTGGGAATGCTGAGGGACTGTTGGGATGGACTGAATTTTGGAGGCCAAGGGATGAATGCTAGCTTTTGGTTCTGGAATGTACCCCACCAGCCTATGTGTTAAAAACCTGGTGGTCCTCAGTTTGGTACTATTATAATTGGAATTTTAAGAGGTGGTTCTAGTAAGAGGTTTTAGGTTGTTGAGGTCTGTCTTGGTTACTTTTCCCTCATTGCTGAGACAAAACATCTGACACCCAAAATTAGGGAAGGAAAGGTTTATTTAGCTTACAGTTTTTGGAGGTTTCAGTCCACAATCAGTTGGCTCCAAGGCAGGGTGGCATGGCACAGGAACAACACTTCAAGGCAGCAGCCGGGAAAAAGCAGCCAGAGTAAAAGGGGGCAGAGCAAGCCTCTTCTCCTCCTTTATATAGTACACAGGACACCCCCTGCCCTGGGTGGGTGTAGCATCACAAACATCCTTGCCTTCCTTTGCACAGGATGAAGATGTTTACAAAGTAAGACCCCTGGCTCCCTCCTGAGTCTCTCAGTTAAACTTTTGACCTTCTCAAATTGACACAATGGCCAGGTAACTGCTTATGCTCTACACCCCAGGATGTAGAGCTGCTGCCTTACTTAATTAAGCTTCTAGACTTCTCGAGTTGACACAATGTATAACCCATAACAAGGTCACACCCTTGAGGGGATTGTGGGATGCTGATAGCTTCCACTTCCTCCTTTTTTCATACCAACGATGAGGTGAAATGCTTTCTTAGACTATACACCCCTGCTGTGATGTGATTTGGCCTTCTGAAAGCAACCATTCCACCTGATTGTGAGCTAAAACCGTTAAAACCATGAGACGAACAAAACTTCTCCTTTTAAATTATGTCAGAGATTTGTTACAGTGACAGAAAGCTTACAACACTGTGCACAATTACACATTTTATAAATTTTATGTGTACAATTCTCATGAATTTTACATTGTAGACATTGCTTCACAAACACTGTTCACGTCAAATAATAACATTACCAGCACATCAGAAAATGCATCCATTTAGTCACTGTATTTCTCCTCCTTAAATACAGCAATTACCTTTACATAACACCATACATTATTTTTGCTTTTGTTTCTCTGGTGCTTTTTTATTTTTTTATTATTTTGGTATTGGGAATCAAACTCAGAACTTTGTGCTTGCCAGGTAGGTGCTGTGATGCTGAGCTAAATTCCCCAACTGTTTCTCTTTACTGCCACGTAACTCACTGATTTTCTACTCTGCAAAGTCTAGTGTTGAAAGAATCTGATAGACTATGTTCAGTTATTGCATTTTCTAAAACTAGTATCCGATCAATCTTTTGTTTTCTATTACTACTTTTTATGATGAAGACATTGAAATAAACTTTATTTTTGGGGAGAATGAAATGCTGCATTTCCTCTCTGTTCTATTAAATGGAATAACCATAATTACTATAAAGCCTATTTCTGATAACTGATCTTTGGATCTCATTTGGTCTGATTTTTCTTTCATTTTAGATATTTTATCAATTTACTGATTGAATGCCAGATATTTTGTTTAAAATATTATAGAGATAATCTGAGTTTTGGACTAGTAATGCTTTTCTTAAGGGAGAATTTACTTTTTCCTTTGGCAGATAGAGTAACAAAAATTGCCTTAATTCAGGGTGGGTTAAAGCTGATTTGAAACTGAGTTTTAGTTTTAAAAAAGGTGGCCTCTTTCTTGTTTGCATTTACTTCTTGAGTAGAGTCCCTTCCTGCAACTTAGTAGAAGTTGCTATTGTCACACCTCATGGAAAGTTTCAAGTTTTACTTTGTGCCCCAGATAAGTCTAGTTTGTTTGTCTCTTGACTCACTTAAGATATGGTAAATGTTAATAAGAAGGTAGAGAAACACAACCATTACCTCATATTTTTGTCCTTTCCATTTCATAGACCTAAGGGTTTCAAGTGTTGTTTGACTCGGTAGTTATCAATGCCTTAAAATTTTATAATTTTATGTTCAGCTTATTTTCAGTGGAATGATTAGTTTAATGCAAAGTGGCAAAATTATGAATTGACAAACTAAGCCAGGAAATTTCTCTGTTACACTATGGTCACTTAAAAAATTAAGTATTATTGGAGAAATGACTTCAGTTCTAGAGTAAATTACACAATGATGAACTTTTAAAATGAGATCTTTTATGAGTCAAAACATAGAATTATGTTTCTGCAGATTTCTTATGATTGTTCTAGGGTTTACAGACCAGAACAATAGCCACAGCTAAATCAATTATTTTTGGGAAAGGTTATTTAAAATATCGCTGTAATTTTTTTCCTCTAAGATAATGTAGTTTTCATTGCTCAACTTTAACACTCAGAACTAACAGATGATAACTGTCTGTGTAGAGGGGAGAAAAACAACACACACAGATGATAAAAGTCCTCTAAGTGTTAGCCAAGAACATACAGTTTCATTTCATTTTTCATGTCACATTAGGGTTAATTTTTTCATACTTAAATGCAATGTTCTAAAAGTTAGGACATCACGTTGCATAAGACTAGCATATGGTCATGGTAATCACGATCATTAAAAATGACAGATATTCTGGGAACACAGTACAAAAGCTGAGAATGTTAGAATGGGAATATATTTTGGAAGATGAAGATTGAAAAATCTCACTCTCTTTAAAACGTCTCTCTTCTACTCTTCTAAAAAACATAACATATTGCTCCTCAGTTAGCTTTTAGAATGTTTCTTTAGAATTTTCAGTGTCCTAAAGTGGGATGGGTGAGGAAAGTCAAGGAAAAGAGTAGAAAAGCATGTTTTATGCACCTGCTTTAGGATAAGGTTATTACCACCACCACCACCATCATCATCATCATCATCATCATCATCATCATCATCATCATCATGATGTCCTTGAATAGTGACATGCTTTGTGATACTAAGGGCAGAACATAGAAGACCAATCATGCCTACAGACATGGTGCAATGACCAAGCATCCTTTTAGCTCCATAATCTTACATTTATTTTTATTTTGCTTTTACACTAAGATTAGCAAACAGCCACTCTTCTTTCACATACTGGAAAAATCAGTCTTCAGAATTTTAAAATAGACTCAGTAGGATCAGATGATCAGTGCCCTACATTGCTGACCTAGTTTATCTTCTTTTTGCTCAGTTTCCTTGTAATTATGAACTGTTAACAGCTGCCCATGCCTTCAAAAAGCAGTGTTTATGATTCCGGAAGGTAGCATTTTATGTTTCATGTTGGTATGTGGTCATAAGACTGTATTCTTTTACAATAAATATTTCCTAGTTTCATGAAAAGTTTTATAAGAAATTTTAAGCTATTCATCTAGAAAATAGTCTATGTGAATAGTTTATCATGATGAAGGGTCATGCTGATATTTTTCATGAGTCGTTGACTTCATTTCCTAATGGTTTTTCATCTGTTCTATGCCATGCTATGGATTTTCCAGCCAGCCCCCAGTACCTGCATACACTGTTTGCTCAGTTAGCCCTAAATTTGCACCTTCTGCTTCCCCAAGGTAAGTGTTTGCCCACTCCTGCCTTCATGCTCACATGGGCTCAGATGTTACCTTTTTGACAACTCCAGGTATGACTCTTTGTGAAAGGTCATTCCTGTACTGTGAAAACCCACAGTGCTTTGTGATTGTCCGTTAATGTGACTGCTTCTCCCTATTGAGTTTTAATTTAGGTGATGTAAAAATGGCACCCTATTATGATTATTTTAATTACTGGCATTGTATGTGGCATTAGGCCCATGTAAACAGTTAATAAATGTTCACTGAAAAATCAAAGAAAAAGGATTAATGTATAAAGGAAATGTGGTATTTGTATACCATGGAGTTCTACTCTGAAATTGAGAAACATATTGAGTCATTTGTCAGAAAATGGATGTGCCCGGAATCCACAATTTTGAGTGAAGTAAGTCAGACACAGAAACTTAAATATTGTATCTCTCACATGAGAAACTCAAGTTTAAATAGATTAAAGTTCAAAATAAAAGATAGGCAGTAGGAAACAGGGAGATAAATCTTTTGCAAATGGGAAGAGGACCAAAAGAGACGCTGGGAAATGGGAAAGGGGAAATAAAAAAGTATTAAGTTGTGTTATGTACATGTACCAACTACACACAACGAGTGTATTCTTTACTGCAAGTGTGCACTAATAAAAAAGAAAAAATGTTATATGGTTTAAAAGCAAAAAAAAAAATGCATCTAAATTAAAAACCTGGAGGCCAGCATTTCTTTCAACACTATGTAGCTTAAATTCAAGTTTCCACTACTCTGGTTATTATTTAGTTAAAGGTCTTTTGGAAAGAACATAATTACAGTTATATCAATATGTATGTTTGTGAAATATGTGATACTTAATATTCTATTTTCTCTAAAATAATACACAATGTTAAGTGTGTCTTACATATGCTGTTGTAATATATGCCTTTGAATATTCATTTGAAATGCTCATATGGATTTCTTTAGATAAATTGATTCAATTGTTCACCTCTATAGAGGCCGTTGACATAAATGAAATGAATGGTGCTCCTACTGACTCAAGTCTCAGGAGATTTTCACAACAGTTCACTTAGAATGAAAATTTTTGTGCTACCAGGAGATGACTGGACATCGTGGGTCCCTTTGTTCAATCACGTAGTAGGAAAAGAAAGAATTGCCTACCTTTTCTCATCGTGAAGGAAGAGCTTAAAACTTTCATCCAAAACTAGAGCAGACTTCTATTCAAAGGATTGCATTTAGAGATTTTCATCATCATATCTGGTTACAATAGAAGCTAATACGCCATTCAGAAAGACAGGAAAAAATTATAGATATACTTTAACTCCAGAGAAATTTCAACATGGTATGAAAATAATGTATATCAAAGAATGAATATGGTTTCTACCAGTAGGAAAATTGTCTTTATAAGACAATAATGGCTTGTTTTTGAAGAAATTTGCTCTGAGGTTGCTTAAACATTTTTCTGCTCAGAAAATAAATGTCCATTTTCCATTATTTTTGTTCTGTACCCTGTGTGGAGAGCATCGCTCACTAATTTATTAATTCTGGATTCTACTCAAACACAGTCTACAGCTATATTCTTCAACAAAGAAATCTTCAGAATCAGTAATATTCTCATGTTCTCCAGTATTTCAGGTAATCATGCATATCCACTGCCTATGCTAGCAAATCTATTAATTCCCTATAGGCTTCCAACTGCATTTGCTACCATGAGAACATTCAGTTCCTAGAAGTTGAAAACATATCTTCAAGCAGCTCATAAATTCTGAATTCGGTTTTAAATTGATGTCAGATGCCAGAGTCAATAACCCCCTCAGTGGAAGTGATCTCAGTTCCATATGCCTCATTAGCCCCTTGATATTAAAGTACAAAACTGCTACATAGATAATTTCTCAGAGCAGGCCCATTCCTCTGCAGAAACAAACTGGTCCTCAATTGAAGTGCATATAACAGGTTCATAACTTTGTGATCTGAAATTTATTTTCTTTAAAATGCTTTGAAAAGTGTCACACTTGTGGATCGCAACACAGAGGGTGCACAATTGTCACTAAGTGTATTGAAAATGCCATTCAGAGGCCCCATTCCAAGATAATCTGCTACATTACTTTAAGTTGTGGGCACACATTAGCTGATAATAATGACTCAGTTGGTGCAAAGACCACACTTTTGGAAATACTGCCTGGGACTTTATCCCCTCAGATGGGTGGGTTTGGGAGCCAGCTGGAGATGCACAGTGACTAGAATCACATCTAGAGATTCTTCTATCAGAAGAGCCTTCAGAGGAAGACTAAGAAGCAGTGTACTAAGAAATGACGGACAGCATAAAATTTCTTGTTTGTTTTGCAATATAACTACTGAGTTCCTGTATACTGAGAAAATGACTTGGGGTTAAAATCTATTGAAATAATTAAGGGAAATGGTACCATGTCAATGAGGAATGGGTGGCTTTGTCTTTGGTGATAACAAAGAAAAACTCCGCTCATCAGAGCAAAGATGCATAGATCAGAATCTCTGTCCTCTGTCTTCCATGGACCAGGCAGAGGTGGAGAACCCAGTTTGAAGACCACAGTTAGGTCAGATTACAACAACAGGGAGAGAGGATAATCCTGTTTTTTAGGAAGGAGGATGGAACTAGTACTGATCATTGGCCCCAGTCAAAGCTAGAAAGTCAGTGGGAGCCCTGCGTAGGTGTCAGACCAGAGAAGTGGGACACACACACACACACACACACACAGCTACTACATTCCAGGAAGAGGGCCCCAACTACCCATGAGTTTAATTCATCTGAAGACTAAGGAAAGAAGGAGTGAAGGACAGAAACGAGGATACTAAATTAACACTCAGGCATGTTGTGCATGTGTGTGTGTGTGTGTGTGCGTGTGTGACTCAGTCATCTATTGCTTTCCAATGCCCCTGTTTGTGCATATATTTATTCATATGTTTATTCTTTCTGTCATTGGTTTATTCTACTAGCATTTATTAAAACTTCAGTTTGTGTCAGGTTCTGTATTGAATGACGAAAATGAAGTAATCATGGTAAAATTTAGTTTAATGAAGGAAACAGATGAGGATGGGTAATTATGCTATGGCAAAGTAGATGATAAATGCTATGGCAAGGGGAGGTGGGAATAAGGATACCTTGGGAGCACAGGAAAAAAACCCTGCCACTGACTTGGGAGACAAAAGAAGGTGTACCAGTGGAGGACAAATCTGAGCTGGAAGAATGAGTATCATTGGCCAAGAATTGAACTAAAAGTTTTGTGGACAAATGGAGTAACTCGTGCGACTCATGAAGCAGGAGAAAGCACAGTATGTTCAAGGAATTACAACACAAACATGTGCTAAGGACACTTGGAAGTCCAGGAGTACATGAAGTGAAGATGAGTTGTAAGCTCAAGAATGGAGTGGAGAGATAAAACAGGCAATCTGCTACCCTCAATAAATTCACAGTTGGGAATTGCCTTCCATTTCTTCATAAAAAATAAATCTATTAATAAATTTGCAACATAGATTACCTGGACTCAATAGATTATATTACTTTTAATCTCAATATAAGCAAATCAAATACATATTTTATTGAAAGCAGCATTCTGCAATTAACCTTAAGCTAAAAAAGTAGCAGCAATGAAGTTTAAATAAATAATGATTAAGACCCACAGACGCTATGTGCTAGACACTTTTGTAAACATTTTAAATCATTAAAACATTTGATCCTCATAAACAAACTGTTGCAATAGATCTGTTATACTTCTGTGTCATAGATGAGGAAACACAAACATCAAGGAGTTAGATAATTTACTCAAGTTACACCAAAGCTACTCGTTCCAGTACTCTAACTCTGCAATCTGTCTTTTCCATGCTTAAATTGCCTAGCTTCTCTTATTTGAGAAAGGGCTTGGGCTGGCTGTGGTGGCACATGCCTGTAATCCCAGCACCCTGGGAGATTGAGGTAGGACTCTGTAGCTGAAGGACTGAGACTTTGTCTCAAAATAAAAATAAACACAAAAGAGGCTGATATATACCTCAGTGCAAAGGCCTGTGTTCAATCCCCTGATTACTCTCCCCTGAATCTGGCTGATGTGAAAGAGCAGGGTACTAACACTACTCTAGTGAAGAAGAAATGATTGTGGGTGGGGAGTTTGGCTCAGTGGCTTAAGCACCTGTTTAGCAGGCGCGAGGTTGTGAGTTCTATCCCCGGTGCTGCCAAAAAAATAAAAATAAAAATAAATAAAAAAATAAAAAAGAAATATGATTGAAGGGTAAAGGTGGCTGGCTTCTAATCACAGATAGGAAAGCTGCCATCTTTCCCTTCAGAAAATGTGTGCAAACATGACATTATCTATATAATTCTTGGATGCCATTCTAATCCTCACCATTATTGTAAGCACTGCCTCAGAGTACCTGGATTTTCATCCACCTTGGTGTTATAACTAGGCCATCAAGTGGAACCTTCAAATAAAACTAAGGCCCTTACAAGAGACCACAGTGAGCTGCCTCATCTCTTCCTCTAAGTGAAGATACAAAAAGAAAGTCATCAGTGAGCTGGTGGGAGGCCCTCACCAGACACTGTATTTGCCGATATCTATACAGTAAGTCTATGGTAGTTGATTTAGCAGCACAAGTGGAGCATGACCTGACAACATCTCTCCTTGGGCCTCTTTCCTGCTCTGGGTCAGTTCTGTGTGATCTCTAGGTCCTGCAGTTTGGGTAGAGTATGTTGTATCAGTTGGCCATCTCAGGAATGTGGCCTTGTACTGACTTTTCTTCTTTCTCTGAATCATTGCTTCTGAACTTCTCCCATGCTCTCAAGAATCACATTCACACCTAATGTTATTGCATTCAAACTTTTATTGAGGATTCTTCTTTGGGGAAATTTAGGCTAAAATAGTAAATTACGGTATTGACCCAAATATTAGAATAACTTTGTAACTCTTTATAGCATAAATAGTAGAATATAACATTGAGCTTCTTGTAGAAATAAAATAATACTGATTCTCTTTTTTAGATTAAAAAGCTGGAAGATTAGAAGCATATGAATCTCTCTACCTTGAGCTCCTAATGTGAAATTCCTTAAGAATTTCCTTTGAAATACAGAAAAAGGAAGCTCTCTGCAAATAGAGCCCTTTATTGTAAAGAAGGAGAACAAAATTTTACTCCTAGTTCCATCCAAAAGTGTTCTTTGATTTGGGAAGACAATATTTGCATAACAGGTTTTCTGGCCGAAACATTAGGATGTGGATGACTGTAACTACCAGCATAGTGTTTCACAGTCTAGTATACAGTCATACCATTTACAGAAAAATGGGTAGAAATGAAGAACATCATGTTAAATGAAACCAGTCAGACTCAGAAAGACAAATATTGTATGTTGTCCATCATCTGTATAAATCCATGAATAAAGGAGAAGAAAATGACAACAAGAAATTAGAAGAGAGACTATTATAGAAGATAAGGGAATGGAAAGGTGCAAGGGTAGGGAATGGGGTGAGGATACGTTATATGTATGAAAGTGTCACCATAACTAGTGTTTTCTATGTTATTAATATGCACTGATATAGAAAAAAAGATGCTGTGACACGAGCAGTTTATATGGCAGTGATTTTACGATTTCTACAGCAGAAGGGTATATGAATATTTTTTAAGTAGTACATACTACGGAGAGGAGATATGCAGACATTTTGAGGACAACTGGCTACAGGGTTTCAACTGATCTTGACTCACTTACTAAACAATTATATGACGTAGTTAGAGTAGGGTTATCTGCAGGATGATCGATAAATGGAATGTTAGCTCAGGTTAGCCACCCAGTGACTCTATTGGCTCCTCAGAATTACACATTAGTTGCTGAAATGTGTCTCCAAATGTCTAATTGGGATGGATAAACTATTACAGAACCTTTTGGGGTGAAGGAAATGGGAAGGCTATGTTCTGTGGTATAACTGTTACGCCAACTTGGTGCTGATACTTTGAAAAGATTTGGGTTCCATTCTTAAGATGCATTAAAAACCCTACATCAATATCATTATATAATGTTTTTTTCCCCAGTAGATGGAATACACATGTCCAGGAGTCAGGAGGTGAAGTGACCTAACTTACCACTAGGAAGGATTTTAGTTTCCTTTCTGTTTAATTTTATGTTTTCTGGGTCTAGAGGTCCTTATTTTCAGAAGGAAATGGGATTTTAGTTTCCTTTCTGTTTAATTTTATATTTTATGGGTCTAGAGGTACTTAATTTCAGAAGGAAATGCTTTAACCGGGTACAGCCATGAATGTCATGTTGAATTTTTAACAGGTACAGCTAACTCATCATTTTGGCCCCATACAGTGAAAGATGAGCAGGCAAGGAAAGAAGAGATAATGGCAGGGTAGTGACCCCAATTATTGGAAAGAAAAAGGATCATGATTTGAAAAAAGTATTTGATCCCAGTAACCCACTAGGTTTTTCCTGGCACTTCTCTCCCTATTATGTGGGATGGTAATGGTCAAGCACAGCTACTGTATTCCAAGAAATCCATGGTGGCTTGGAGCTGTGACACCTTCAGAGATAAGGGACCAAAACCAACAGTAGAGCGAGTAGAAGTGTGCAGAGCTAGAATGGGAAGTACAGGTAGGCATTGATGATTATCATTTGCAGCCTTGAGAGCAGTTAGAAGAGAGGGATGTAGTTTATCCATTATAAATTTCAGTTGAAAATTAGAACAACCAGAATACTAAAAAGATGCCCCCAAATGAGAAGAACCTATTACAGGAATCAAGGAGGACCAAATGTCTTAAATAAGGGTGAACTGTAGTGTATGCTCTTTTGGGTCATCCAGATTACCCCTTTCAGAACTATTGTGCTCATTTTCTAACCCTGAGTGTTGGTTGAGGGTAGCCATTAGCTTGGTTGCTCTCTAGGAATTGCCACTGAACATTATCTTCCCTTGCAGGCAGAAGAAAATCAGTGGTCAGTTGTCAGTTCAAAGGCATGGCCTGACGTGTCACGTCAGAACATCTCTAAAGGGACATCATAAATTTAGAGTTCTACATGATCTCTGTAGGAGGGTTGAAGCATTTGGTGTAACTTTGACCAGAGTTCAATGTTTCGCTTTGCAAAATCTTGTTTCCATAAGTCTCTTAAATGCATTGTTTGTGAGAAGATACACACATAACCCTGCTATCCATAGATCTTAATGTCTGTATGGAGAAAATTTGATCAAAGGCAACACGCCTGTTTATTTCCTTGTAAACCAGTTTGGAAAACCTAGATTGAAGACAACATACCACCTATAATCTAGTATTTACTTAGTTTGTAACAAAGATGAGAGACTTGAGGTAAAAAACATCAGATATTTTGTAACTCAACATTTTCCAAGAGTAGAAATGCAGACCAAATCAAAAGAACGAAGAGCATATCCTTCCTTTGTACCAGTTCTTAAAAGATGCATGAGAGGTGCTCTCACTTCTCTAGGGTTTTGATGTGCTGAGATACCTAAAAGGGAAAGGTCCCCCCAACTTCTGCATGGACTATTTTGGCATCAGCAGATGATGGTCAGAGCTAGATTTGCAAGAGTGAAAGTGAACGAGTGAATGCCTGCTTCTCTCAATCCCCTTGCTGTTGGCTGGTTTGCCCAGGGCTGTGATGCTAATGAGCTGTGTTCTTTTTCTGACTCAGTGTGGGTTACACACTTATCAGGTTGGTTTAGAAAGAGAGCCATGAAAGCAAGAGAATTATAAGCAATCACCTGTTTTTGTCTTCTTGTGTATTAAGAAAAAATTGGATAAAATGCCTTCTTCACTCGATTTTATGCAATTTCAAATTAAAGTGCATTTTGACTATTGCAAAGAACAGATCTGAAATCCTGATACTTGACTGAATTGATTTATGCATTAGATATGTTCTCACAATGGCAATGTGGCAGCATGGCCAGCAGCCCAGTCCTTCTCACTTTTCCCCAGTTTCCAGGAAGTAGCAGAGTGATGGTTAACAGACATGCTTGTAGAAAGATTTTCTTTCTTAAATTTCTGTGACTATAATGAATCGTATGCCAAATATATACATACCCATAGCTAAAAACGTGAAAGGCATGTATTTTTTCCAGTCACATTTAATTGCATCAACATGGAGCTCATGTTGACTTTTGCAGCAACAGCTAATGAGCCATTCATGGAAGAATCCAGATGTTTGGATTATATGCTTTCCAATCCATTATGCAAATATCCATTTATGACAATGTCTTGCACTGTGTGGAAAGGAGAAGAACGACATCACCAAGAAAGAAATAAAATTGGAGGCCAATTACACTGTTGTTATTTGCAAATAGGGATTTTCCTAGTGAAAGTGTTATTTTTCAATATGAGATGATGGGGTTGGGGGATAATTTGTGGCTTGTGTCTGCGTGGAACCCTTCTATTTGTTATTATTTACATAACAGATATCTGTTTCAATAACCCAATCGCAGTTATACACGCACACACCCTAAGCCCTAAAATATGGAAGTGCACAATGAATTTTTTTTTTTTTTCCGGCACCGGGGATCGAACTAACAGCCTCACACCTGCCAGGGCAGGCGCTTAAGCCACTGAGCCAAACTCCCGGCCCTGGTTTTTTGAGGCAGGGTCGCACTATGTAGCTCAGGCCAGCCTTGTGCTCGCGTTGTAGCCCAAGCGGGCCTCAAACTCACAACACTCCACCTACCTCGGCCTCCCGAGTGCTGGGATTAAAGGCGTGCGCCACCACGCCCGGCTCACAATGAATGTTTTAATGTTGATATAAAGTGTTAGGGGCACAGAATGATTCACAGCTTTCTATAGGGGCCATAGGGGCTAAATGCTGAGAGATGGGCAGAACAGTTGGAGACACGGGACAGGGTAATTACAAGTGGTCAGAATTTAATCAATCAATGACAGATGGTGAGGAAAACACAGTGTTTTAAATATATGCTGTATTCCTGTGAATATCTAAGTATTCGTTTCTTTTGTTAGGACAGAGCAAAGTTGGGGCATTTCAACAAATGCATTTGAACTCATTTAATGATATGAAAGTGAAAGCCTCAATGTCCATGAATGGAAGGCAATGATCTTACTACTGAACTCAACAATACTAAAATACCAAAATCCCTCACCTGATATGACGCATAGTCTGAGAAATAGTGAAGAGACTTGATCCATGGGTATGATTACAGAATTGTATGAACATAGGGATGTTGAGGAGTAAAGACAGAGAAAGAGGCTTGGAGATGCTTTTATCAGGGAAGGTTATAGAGGAGGAGACGTTCTTAGATTATGGTCACTCCTCTTGGTACCTTTGGAGCCAGGAAGCAATATCGGTTTTCTGTTTAAATTTTTAATGTTTGAACAAAAAGCAGAATAGGTTGGACTTATGGCTTTATACTATGGATCCGATTTTAGTCACCACTCTCAGTACCTATTTCAAGTTTCTCTCTGTTCTTTTAACCACCATTTTCACTCATGGGACTCTAAATATGACCTCAAGGTAAAAGTCATCTAAATATAGGTCCTTGGTCATCATTCACTACCATACTCCAGTCATTTCAAGGAACCTACTGTTACCTCAACTGAGCAATGTGAATATTCATCCACCACTTTATTGCTGATCATTTCTACATCTGTGCATTCCTCAACCCCATTCTCCACCTTCAATGACCCATTTCAGTGGCAGTGCTTTGTCACTTTTTTCCTATGATTGAAATCTTGACAACTTTCTTTTGAGCTGGATAAATCAATTGGTTGCCTCCAATCATTTCCATCCTACCACTGAAAAGATTCATGAGTCTATCCTTCTTTTTCTTTTCCAATGACTGATGGTAGAGTCTGATTCTTCAGTTTCTCCTATTGTGCTGAGATACTTTTCTAATAGGTTCTTCTTCCTTAATTCACTCAGTCTTTATACCTTTTCATTTCTTGAAACACAATCTGATTATAATGAAAAAGATGGTAATAGTAGATAAAATGAAGCCATACAAGTGCCTACTCAGCTGAGTTGTGAAAATTAGTCAAGATAATGTTTGCAAAGCATTTAGAATG
>RJWM01030534.1:0-23312 GCA_004363535.1 Dasyprocta punctata
TGAGAGGGAACAATTAATACTCATATGATTGGATCAATCTTGCATGTCTATATCTGTTAATGTAAGAAACCATTTTAAAGATAACGATGCGCAAATTGCAACCATTGTCAAGCTTCTATCTTCTGGTTTTGTAAACCTGCAATGTTGTGTATTTATGCTAGTTGTTTGCTTGTCTCTTTTGCTTGTTGTTTTTACTATACATGTCGTTTTTTTGTTGTTGTTGTTGTAGTTTTTGTTTGTTTTGTTTTTCTTCGCTTAAATAAAATTAAAAAAAAAAAAAAAAGAACACAAATGGATATCCTCAATGTGGAAATGTACTCATCAGTTTTTCTAATGAATTGTCACTAACGCTCTATTTGACCATAACCAGTCATAAGAAATTCACTGGGTGTGGTGAGCACTAATTTGTCACTAGACCTCTTCAGCAGAGGACCTGCTGCTGTGCACCCATTGCTACCAGTAAACAACACTCTCTGGGGATGGCTCTACCTGCCTAGAATGGCCTTACCCAGTGCAGGCCTGGCCAGCATATCCATGGCCATGGATTAGGTCACCTGGAGAAAATCCTAAAGCCCTACTAGGCCTCTATTATAGCTAGAAGTCTGTAAAATTCTGCTCAACAATCTGTGTTTTCTACAGGGATTCCATAGACACCTGTCAATAAGTTCCCTGCACAGTGAACTCTCCCTCAGAAACCGCTTCCTGGGAACCCAACCTGCAGGACACCATTTTCATGCTCCCTGTCACTTTCTCATCACTGAGCTGCAGCACCAGAAACTCACAATTTAAAGGAGGAGAGGTTTATTTTGGCAGTTCAGTCTTTAGTCAGCTGTCTCCAAAGCAGGAACAGCATAAGGCAAGGTAGTGGGTAAGGAAGACTGCCCACCTCAAGGCGTCTATGAAGGCGAGAGAAGGGAGGAGCCCAAGAGAGAGAGACACCCTTCCAGGTCATGCCGCCCAGCGACCTGTGTCTTCCAGCCAGGCTCCACCTCCTAACAGCAAGCTGGATGTGGACTCACATGACCCCATCACCATCCAAAAGCCCTGCCTACGAGCACTTATTCTAAACCAGGACATGGCCCATCTGCTGTTGGCTTCATTTTTCTCCTATTTGGCCTCAAAATATGCCTCTGGCATTTCCACTTAGTAATCTATCTTCTGTCCTCAGAACCAATACAAATAGGAATATGCTGATATTGTTAGAAAATTCCCCTAGAATTGGAAGGTTTTTGAAACATGAAAAAATTGAATGCTATGACAGTAGTAACTAGATCAGTATTTATATCACATGTAATTTTCAATTTTTTTCCCAAGGATTAAAACAAAAATTCATCCAGAATTGTTAAAAAAAGTAATTAAAATTTTCTAAAATATTTATGATGTTAGACATATTTAACCATTTGGATCCTCCTTTTCCAGGTCGATGCCCCAAGAGTTCATTTTACTATAGTTAATATTGATTTTTTTTCTTTGCTATTAGTTAGAATTTAAACCAAAGACAAGAATAGGAAAATTCCATGCTGTGTTCCTAATTCTCCCTAACCCTCTCTCTGGCTGGAGGTTTGGGATGATAGTCAAGAAATAACAACAGCATAAGAGAGGAGGCTGGGAAGGGTAACACTTTAATAATATCTAAACAGTGTCTGTTATTCTTTACTGCCTTGAGCTCCAATAAAGCCTGAAGTGGAGGATGTAGCTTTCTCTCTTCCTGCAAGTCTGACACCAACATTGCATCTTACTATCTTTTGATCACTGAAAAAAAGTAGGAACTAGAGAGGAAAACCAACATGTTCAATGACCAGCAGGCTGAGTTAAGTCACTCATTCAAATTGATGGAAGAGGGAGAACCATGCATTGATACATGAACCTTCCTCAAGAAACAGGAATTCCCCCTGTAGTAGAATTGTGTCTAGAAAATGGGATGATCCAGATTAAATTATTTTACCCATGAAGGTAGATTGTTTTGGAGATAAAGATGTTATCTGAATTTCGACACTTTCCTCTACTTGCCACTGTCTTGAAATATGAAAGTATATGCCAAAAAATCTCTTCTGAGTATTTAATGAAAATCCCTGTTCTCAAACTTCCCAGCTAAATACAGGTCATGCTAAATACAGGGCTTTCTAACTTCCCTGCTAAATGCAGGGCATGTATTTTTCCCTCCTTGTTAAATGAATTAAATTTATAAATGTAGGTTTAAAATTAAGTATAACACCTACCACCCATGTAGTCCTTGACAAGTAATCTAAACCCTTGCAGTCTTTGTATTCAAGTCAGAAAAAATGGAAATAATAAAAATAATATCTACCCCATAAGTATATTATGAGGAATAAATAACCTATCCACAAACTGTCATTGTGGTTAATAGCTCAGAGTCAGATGTCTGCATTTTAAATTCAGTGAAGTTACTTAACCTTGGAAGGTATCGTTTTTCCCATACATAAACTGGATAATAATAGTATATCCTTTATAGCTACTCCATGGGGACTGAGAAGAAATAATCTGCATAAATCTTTTAGCATAATGATCACTCAACCATTATTATCTACCAGTATTATTTAAGAACCTGAATGCAGCAAGCATTTGCCAATTGGTGCTGTTCCCCCCTCACTACCCTCCCTTTATCTTTAACCACTATCCACAGAAAATACATGTGTCCTTTTACTGCTTCGTCCTTGTCAGTAATGATGAGTAGGTGACTCATGCCTTCATTTTGGTTGTTGTTGTTTTGTATGTGTGTGGTAAGAATCCTAATCAAGAAGCCCTTTTAGGCTAAAGGGCATCTTTCGAAAGTCTTTTTGAGGACTTTTTTCTTAAAACCTTATTGAATGAAGGACAAATTTTGATGCTAGATCTGGGACCCAAAGTAAATGCTTGCATAAACGTGCTTTATATGTGTTGCCTTAAACAATTTACCAGAGGTGGTATATACAATGTTTTACTTAGCATAAACTTGAACTATCTCTTTCTAAAGAAAGTGTAAATAATTTTTGGTAGGCATAGTGTTTAAAAGGTATAAGCACATTGGGACATATCTTAGCATCCCTCGGACAGCACAACGGGGCGTGAGAGGAAGAAAGTGTCTGTGATCCAACATTATCTTTCATGGTTCATCAGAGCTATTACTGGCTCATTTCTTTAACTCAGACTCACATTAAAGTTCTTTTTGTTTTCTTAATGAGTTACTGTTACACAAAATTGTTTAGCCAGTCATGCACTTTTAAGAAGTATACTATATTTCTCAGGTACATGATCACAAAAGGACAATTAATCAGTCCTAAAAACTTTAGCACTTTCATCTAATCCCAGTGTGATACGCATATTAAATTTACTATTAGTCATAAGTGTTCTCATTATTCATGATGAACCAGTAGGTGTTATAAAAAAAATCAAACATCACTTGTTTAAATCCACTTAAACTCAGTACTGCTTTGAATTCACAGTTTTTCAAACTAAAAAGGATGAGTCTAAACTAAAATTAAAGTCTCTATTTTCCTGTCATGTCAAAATGCTTTAAATTATTCCATTCTAAATAAAAATACAAGCAGTATCAACAAGGAAAGGAAAGGAAAAAAAAGGGACAGGGAAATTGGGAGAAAGGCAAGGGCAAAAGAGGCCAAAATGGAGGGTGAATATAATCAAAGCATGGTATGTGTATGGCAAGTCACTGTGAAATTTATTGGTCTGTATAATTCATACATGTTAATAATTATAATTCATATATGAATTATAGGACATTAACTTTAGAGAATCAAGTGCTCCATAAACTCCATAACAGTGATACTAATTAATATATCTAGCAGGATACATTCAGATAGATTTGTTCAGAAATGTAAGCCTCTCATACTTATTTACATGGCATGAATGAAACCTACAATGCTTAAATTTTTAAAAAAATAATTGCACTAAAAGACACATTGCCATTAATTCCCCCAAAATACTTTCCTTTGCTTTGAGCACACCTCGCATTGCTCTTGCCACTCTCTGAAGCAGTTCTGGAAGTACTCTTTTCATGAATGTCTTTAGCCAGGCTGTCATGGTTGCCTTGATGTCCTTAACCAATTCAAAACATTTCTCTTCATGGTCACTTGGGCTTAGGGAAAGAGCCAGTAGTCACATGGGCCCAGATCTGGTAAATAAGGTAGATGAGGACACAACTGTACTGTTTTTGTGAGCTTGTCTGTCCATTGGCTGGCACTTAGCGGAAGCATTTACCATAGATTTTATCATGGCTCTAAACACACACAAGAAAGAGAACTTCCAGAACTACATTCTGTTTGCCAGTGCCTTATTGAGGATTTTTGCACCTATGTTCATTAAGGAGAATGCCCTGCTGTTCTCTTTTTTAGTTGGATCTTTCTCTGGTTTTGGTATCACAGTAATCCTTGCTTTCAGGAATGACTTTGGGAGTATTGCTTCTCTTTTGTTGTGACAGAAAGTAAAGAAGTACTGACAAAAGTGAGGATTATAATGGTAGGAATATATCACAGAAGTCAGTATGGCACAAAATCCAACTGAATGCATTCCCAATAGCCACAGCTAAAACCATAAAGTAGTGTTTGATTATAATCCAAGCATAAATTAAATATTATGAGCCCATTCTAATGTAAAAAAAGATTAAATAAATTAATAAATTGAAGGAGGAGACAAAACCCCTTTTCAGAAGAGTTACAAATGCAAGGTTTTTCACTTTCATTTCTTGGGTATGGGCAATGTGTTGACTTCCTTATAATGACTATAGTATTTTAAAGTGGAGAAAGTAGTAACTTTAAGGTGGAAAAAAATACTGTATTCAGCCAGATTATCAAAGTCAACATCGACAGCTATAAATCATGCTGACACTATGTACCTGGTGTATTATTTTATAAAAATGACCTTTTACCTCAATAGTAATCCTCCACCAAATCCATAACTCCAGTGTAATAATGAGAAAAACATCACAAAATTCTGATAAAGAGCACCTTCCAATGTACCTGCGAGTACTCCTACAAATTGTCTGCATCATTAAAAACAAGGAAAATCTGAGAAACTCACAGTCAAAAGGAGTCTAAAAAGGTATGATATTATGTCTCAAGATCCTATCCAAATTACTATACTATAATTATAGTAATTTGGATAGGATCTTGAGACATAATATAAAGTCCATTAATAAGACTAGGGAAATGAGAAATAAGGAAAGAATTGCAGACTTCAGTTAATAATGATGTGTTAATATAGTATTTGTTAAAAGCAACAAATGTAACAGTAATATATTTTTAATAGAAGGAAAAGTAATGCACAAAATGGAGTATATCTTCTCAATTTTTGTGTAAATCTAAAATTGTTCTCAAAACTTAAGTCTACTGGGTTTTAAAAGTTTTCAAAGGAACACTCCTTTACCAAGCTTCTAGAAATGCCAGGAACAAAGAAAAAAAGCCAATAAGGCTTTGAAAGTGAATGTTTTTCAAGTTGATGAGCTTCAAGATATTATGAAGCTTCTTAGCAGCAATATTGGATGTGAGAATAAAAATGAGAAAATGTTTTTGAAGTTCTGAGAAAAAATTATTTTGAGCCAAGCTAAATAAATAATTTTGAACCTAGCCAAACTGACACTCAAATCACTGGCAAAATAACAAAAACTTCCAAACATTCAAAAGCTCAGAAAACTCACATGGTCTTCCTCAAAGAATTATTAAAAGACATTATTTAAGAAAATAAAAAGGAGCAAAAGAAAGAGGAAAGAATTGAAACTGAGACACAAAAATAGTGAACCAACTCCAGGGACACAGTAGCATTACTTCCAATAAACTCTTTGCGATTTTTCTGCAATCTTGTGATGACTAGGACATTGAAGGATAAGAAAGAACATGGTCCAAAGCAGGAGTGAGTGTTAGAAGCTTTGAGAACACAATATTGATGAAAAAAATTAGTTTTCTATAGCAAAAAGCATGATGGAAAACCTGAATCATAATGAGCAAAGAAATATGATGATTTTTACTGAAATACATTGTTTACCTCCATACTTCAAGCCTTTAGAATGCATTCAAACCAAATTAGTGAAATAAGATTGTATCTCGCCCATGGATTCAAAAACCTTTCTGATTCTTTAGCAAATAGTATTTACATAAACAAAGGCTTAATCTCCATACTGAGAAAATATCTAGAATACGTTTGTCGATAAAGCACAAAAGATTTAAGTATGATCATAAAATAAATATAAATGCTTTACACAGAGATTACTGCAAGTAATAGTATGTTAAGTGCAAGTGGGGAATGAAAAAGTTGGGAAAGTGAGCACCACAGATGCGCTCATTTTCTTCCAGTAGTACAAAGTCAAGAGAGATTACATAACCAGTCAAGAAGCATAAATTTCACTCTATCAGGTAAGATTAGAAGGCAACCAATTAAAAAATCCTAAAAATTAAGGACATGACATGACATGACATGAAAGAGTGGTAGGGCTCAAGAGGATGTTGGGAGAGTAAAGTGAAAGTAACGAGCTAAACTCATTTTTCAAAGTAGGGAGTTCATAGGTATTTACTAAAGTTGGTAAGAAATGTAGATGACTGTGCATTAAAAAATCATTAAGGACAAGGAGGTATTCATTCATTTTGAAATTTTTAAATTCAAAAATCATAAAATTAAGCTTCGACTTTAGTTATTTGACATTTTTCATGTTTATTTGAAAGAATCCATGAAACATATATGACCAATCTATGTTCCTTAGAGACCCACAGACCCAAGAAGTAAATGGAGACAGCCGTACTGAGCTGGAAGCATGTACTGAGCCTTTAGCTTTCACTGACAGAGAAAATATGAAAATAAATCAACTAATTACTCAATTTACATATGAAAGTGAACACCTAAGAATTAGAAATTTTAGGAAAGGGAGAAAAAGATATGAAATCCTAAGGATTTTTGCACAAATAAGTAATGAAAGAAACACCATATATCTGATAAATTACATAAATCTGAGTTTTAAACACAAAAGGACAATACTTTTACAAAGTATGTTTACTTTAATTCACTTTGTAAAGGAAAAACACAGGTATATCTAAGAACAAGAAATGCCATTTAACAGACAAAATTACTTATCCCTAATTATAACAGGTGGATCTCAGTGAACAAACAAGACAATCTGAACACAGTGCCTGAATTGCAGGTCCTTCTGAAGCAGACCCTGAAAGTATACAAGTAACTTGAAGGTGAAACCACACTGATTAAGTACCATACCATAACAGTGAGTAGAGCCTGTCAGATGTAGAAGTGAAACAGGATATCTTAGTAGCAGGTACAATGAATCAGGAGAAAGATTCCAGAAAGTATGGGTAATCAGTAAACCAACATTATAGCGATGTGAGGCAGAATGGAATTGGCACCATGGGAAGCCAAAGGGTTCTTTTCGTTACCAATGTCGAAAATGGGCATCAGTTAAGAAGGGGCTGGACGGTCAACGCTTCAAAATAACATCATCAGATCATCATCATCAACAACAACATCAACCAACATATCAGGTCAATTATGGAATGATGAAGAGAAAAAGAAAGGCAGAGGAAGAAAGACCCACTAAAGCAATACATTTCTGGTTTCCTATGAGGAGGCATTCCTTCAATTAACATTCGTACAAATCTATCATCATAGACTTGATAAGGACAAGATAGTTTTCAGAGTCCTCCTTGTTTTTTATGAGGAACATGTGTTCCTAGATAAGGACCTAGATAAAGTCCCACACCTAAGGAGAAACACTAACTCCAAACTTACAGCACGGTTACGTACATTACACAGCGGGGTCTCCTTCACTCCGACAAAAGACACAGAGTAACAAACACTCCATGGTTTTTCACTATTTTTAAATTATTTTTCTAATGTCTGGAGCAGTACAAACATTGCAGTGGGGGCAGAGAGGGAAAACTTTTAAAGGAAGCCATGTCCAACTCTGATTCACTGAATTTGTATGTGGTGATTTCTGCAGATCCCTTAAGACACCAGCACTAGAGCAGAAATCCCTTGCCAAAGTGCTGTCCTCTCATCCACCCTGATTCTTGCTCAAAAGTGTAAGTCATGAAGTCCCCATCACTGAATGCAAACACAACGTTTGCCTCTCAATACAATTCCAAGCCACTATTTAATGTTCTTTGTGATATTTGTGGCATCCTGATCTCCAAGCCACTAAGAGCATTTAAGGACGAAAGCTTGCCGCTGGCCATGTCCCACAGCTCAATTAAGTTAGACATCGGAAGGAATTCTATTACTCAGAATAGGTTCTTGATAAAACTATTGGTTGGGAAAATGACTGTTCCCTCATGCCTATCCAGCACATCTGGTAGGAAATTAATATCACTTTATTTGCATTCCAGGAACAACTTTTAAAAAGTAATTTGCAGTGTGGAACAAAGAAATCTGAAGCAGCAGTTGACTGATTGAAATCTCCTCTGTAAAACAGTAATTCAGACTGCATTACTTGATTACTTTTCTTTCTTTGCTGGGACAAAATACCTGACACCCAAAATGAAAGAAGGAAAGGTTTATTTAGCTCACTGTTTGTGGAGGTTTCAGTTCATAATTAGCTGGCTCCAAGGCAAGGTGGCATGGCACCGGGGCAACACTTCAAGGCAGCAGCCAGAGCAAAATGGGGAAGAGCAAGCCTCTTCTCCTCCTTTACATTGCACACAGGCCAACCCCTCTCCAGAGAGGGTGCAGCATTCACAAAATCTCCTTGCCCTCCTGTTGCATAGGATGAGGATATTTACAAAGGACCCTGGATCCCTGCAGCCTCTCTCAGTCAAACTTCTAAACTTCTCAAATTGACACAATATATCAACCATAACACTATAAGACTTTGTTTTTTCTTTGAGACTATCACTACTTTAACAAGTTCTGATAACCTAGTTTTAATCTAGTTAACCTACCTTTAAGCCACATCTATGTGGGAAACAATGCTACAGAAACAGAGGTAACGATGTACCATAGAGAGGGAGCATTAAAAGATGCTAGTGGGAAGAGTTTCACATAAGATTGATGGGGCAAAGCACTCTCCAGGATTGGGTGAGGGAGTGATAAGAGAAAGAAGGCAGCTGACAAGACATGGGATAAAAGGAGCAGAAAAGAGTGCAATAGAGAGTCAAAAGGCACTGGAGCTGAGAATAGAGACTTACAAATAGACCAGGCAAGGGAAACCACAAAGTCCAGTAGCATCAGTGGTGTTTCCCATAGGCTGTGAGCACTCTGGTTGTCTGTCCTCAGTGAAAGAGTCCTACTTGTGGAGGTATGCTATCCTGCAGGTTGAAAGAAAGGCCATCTACACATTTAGATTTTGCTGACCTTGAGAATTACATTGTCTTCCAGACATTTCTAACCTAATAGTTGGTACATTTTATTTCTGATTGCTAAATTCATGTTTAGATAAATCTGCTTTTGAGTATAGCAATTCATAATTGTTAAATCTTGGAAGCAGTCTATACATCTATCAATGGATAAATTGAGAAAGAAAATGTGCAACGTACATGCAATACAGTACTGTTCAGTTAAAACGAAGGATAAATTTGAGACCTTTTTAGGGAAATGGAGGTATCTTGAGACTATAATACTAAGTGAAATAAACCAAACACAGAAGATTAAATATTGCATAGTTTCTCTTATATGAGAAACCCATAGTATAAAGAATTTAAAGAGCAAATTAAAGGACAAATGATAGGAAACAGGGAGGTAGACTTTGTGGAGATGGGAAAGGAATTTGGGAATGGGAGAAAGAGGAGAGCTGGAAGGGGAAGTAAAATTAAGATTCAATATGTATATGTACCACTTACCACCATGAATATAATTATTATGAATCACCAACATGTACTAATTTTAAAATGTGCCAAGTTGTCTAGTTCATATATTCTTGCTGGGGCTGGGGGTTTAGCTCAGTGGCACAAGTGCCTGCCTGGCAAGTGCAAAGTCACGAGTTTGAGCCCCAGTGCCAAAAAAAAAAAAAATAGTCTTGTTCTCTAATTGAAACCAGCAGTGCTGCATTCTGTGGAATTAAGTATCTGTAGGCCAGAATATGAGTTGAAAAGGCAAGTGTGTTAGAAGCAGGGTCTACCCTATAGGAAAGAAGGGCAGCAGAGGGGTAAAGTACTAAACTATACTCATAGGCACACTCTTCTAATTCTAAATAGATACTTCCACTAAATCTGAGACTGTGACAAGCGGCAGAGTTGGAGATTGACCACACGCACACTCAGGGCTACAGCAAGGCCAGCCCCAAGGACATGGAGCACCAGAGGCCAGCCATGTAAACAGGTTGTTGGGACTACAGCAAAGCCAGTTCTCTGCCGGCACACAGGGTGGCTGCGAATACACACAAATGGCTGCAGCACCAGCTGCCGGCAGGGAACAGTTTGGGCGTACTCCTAGCAACCCAGGAGCAAGGGGTCAGGGTGCAACCTGGCAAAAGACAAATCAAAGGCACCAGCAAAGGGAGTTTACATAAGTGATCTATTAACCCAAATTATATTAAGTCTTACAGAGAAGGGGTGGCTGCCTGTGCACTCCAGGGTGATAGAGGCTCAAGGTAGGAGAGGTGTGGCTGTCCATCGGCTCTGGACACAGGTGCAGTTGTCACTGGCTGACCCAGCCAGGGCACGCAGCCCCTGCTCCCCACTGCAGCAGACACAACACGAAGCAGGCATTTGGGTTCCTCCCACTTCCCTTGTCCCGGTCAGGCTCCAGGCTCGGCAGAGCTCCTTGCTTCCTGCTTTGTGCTGCCCACTTGCACCCTGTTCCCTCCCCCACCCAGGGTTCTGTGAGAGGTGGGGAGAGAAGTGGAAAGCATTGATTTCTCCACTAAATAACCCTTTAAAAGTCTGTAGGGAGAAAAATCAGCATCTCCCTAGAACCCGCCATGCTGGGTCAGGGAGGATCCAACCAGAAGACAACTGGCCAGCCTTCCTGGTGGGTGGTGCAAGAAAAGTCAGCACCTCCCGTGAGCCTACCAGCACATGGGCTGAGAATGAACCCCACCCTGCATAAGCAACCTGCTGGTTCAGAGGACCTGCTAAGTTGATAGCAACTAAGGTACATAAAGCAACTAAATGCTTGTATTGTTTGGTTGATTTTGCAGGCCTGGGGCCAGCAGTCTGAGCATCTCTTGGGAGGATGACAGTATGCAATGTAGCAAATATGGGGGATTCCCTTCTATCTTGTGTTTGAGGCACAATATTGTTCTCACTGTTGTGATTTATTCTGATTAATTGTTTTGCTTTATTCAGTATTCCATTTTGATTGGTTTTATTGTTTTGTTTTTGATTTGATTTTGCTATACCTGATGGACTGGACAACAATTGTGAAGATAACAAGACATACTATAGTAGCTATTGTTTTCCTAGTATCCTGCTTTGAAGTTCTGTACCAATTCTACTGCTTTGTTTTGATTGACTTTGTCCTGTTTCGTTTTGTTGGATTTTACTGTCTTTAAAATAAAATTTTTTAAAAAATGAAAAAAAAATAAAAGTCTGTAGGGATCTAGATAGGTTTGTGCTGGTTTGCTTTTTCCCTAGCCTTGCTCTAAACTGCTTTCCCACCTTCTCCCAAGTGTGTAAATTTACAGTGCCTCCTGGGAAACAAAGAGAGGTCTCTTGAACAAACTCAAGAAACTTAGTGAGCTGTGTAGTCTTCATAGGCATCCCTCTAATCTTAAGCAAAGCTTTAAGCAGTACAATATACAAAGAATGAGTTTTAGATCTCGAATTTCCCATTGCTTTACACCCAGCAATTACTCAATGCACTCCATATGTTATTTATGTAGCCCACACTCCCGGTGTGCCTCCTCCTCTTGGGTTATTGAGTTCCCCTGCTCAGGTCCTATGTTGGGCACCACCTCCCTCAACTCATGCAGCCAGTAGGGTCCTGAGAGGGGGCAACAGGAGATAAAGAAAAAGCTAAATACATACTAAAAGAAAAACTGGGGCCAGGTGGGACCTGACCTCTCTGATAGAGAAGCAACAACAACCCAGAATGGTCTGTGTCTCTTTTTATACACAGTAGAAAGGGGGGAAGTGGGCAACGGAGCTGACAGTGCAGCATCTCACTGTTTTGCTAAAAATGCTGAAAGTGTAATGCTCTCAGAGCTAACTGCGCTGTAGTTCACAGGGAGGGGCACCAAGGCCAGACACCTGCTGGGTTGGCTTTGCGCTCGTCCCAACAACTTGTCTACATCACTGGCTTCTGGCACAATGTGTTCTTGGGGCTGACCTTGCTCTAGCCCCAAATGTGTGGTCGATCTCCAGCTCAGCCACTCCTCTCTTGAGATTTCATTTTCCAATTGTTAGTCTAGGTAAAACAATTACAAGATCAATTCCCGACATTTCCCAGTCCTCCCACTACTAATCAGCCACAGAGTTCTCTCTGGCCTAAGACAGGACTCAGCCTCATAATATTAATCAATTGATAAGAGCTGCCACAAGAGTTAAAATTTTCCTTGCCCTTGAGAATCACTTTGTTATCTTCTGTGATACCTTACTCAAAAAATTAGCAATTAGTAATAGCTCTTGAATCAAATATAACTGCAAAAAAATTGTGGAACTGAAACAATGTAGAACTACAAAGAACTTCTTTAAAGTTGCTATGGATCACCTCCGAATGAGAAGCCAGATTTTAAATTTCTTTGTTCTCTGATAAGTGCACAACTGGACAATTTTATAATCTTCACATGCTTTCATACAAGAACCTACAAATACATGTTTTTTAATTGACCTTTCCTACAATCCTGTGACAGAATAATAGAATTTAACAAAAGCAAAAAACAGCCCAAAGGTAAGAAATTGAAGTTTTGATAGCTGTGCTTTGATGAATCTGAAAGGCAGAAGAGTTCACTTTCCTAGTGCAGACAGGGCTACTTATTACTCAAGTTAGCACCAAACTCCAGTCCTTTTTGCCTGCAGGGTTATATGTGATTGCCACACTAATGGTTTTTCTATATATTGCTAACTCAGTGTTTCTGGGGCTAAGAATTAAATTGAAATCACAACTGTTTCAAGCTCCAAAGCCAAAATTTGATATTGGAAACATAAGCAGCCATTGAGGTAATATGTTTGAAAATTACTTTTAAATCCACACACTTTTTACTATAGGAAAAGTCAGGCACATTTTTCCTGGATGTAATACATTTCGATACAAGTGATCCTGATGACGGATGATTAAACCAGATGTTATCACAGACTGATGTCAAAGATGTCTTTGTCCTGTAATACAAAGAAAATAAATTTCTAAATAGACAATACTGAGATTCTTTCAAAATTCAGTTCCCCCTTAGTCACCTAATATAGGTAATGTATACCAATTAATACCCGTGTCCCTTATGTCTTCAATTTTAGTTGCTCAAGTAAGCTTCTCCATAATGACAACTATGATATCCTTCATTATGATGGCTCAGATTATACAAGGTTTCCAAAAGAAAGAAAACCTCAGCTCAGAATAACACAACCCTAGTGTAGAAAACCGCACAGATTCAATCAAATCAATTTTTATCTCATTTTAAGATGTACCTTATCTTAGATATATTTTCCTTATACATTATATAAGTCTTCTCCTGGGATTCTTTTAGTTATTGTGAACTATTGGCAGGAAATAATGCTGACTCATGACACCTGGTTTGTAAAATTTTCAGTTGTGTTAAATAGATCTTGCTCCACTCAAAACACCTGCTCTATTCTTGTGTCTTCCACTTTAGCACTTCTATCTAAAATTTGCAAAATTAATAACAAAGTTGAAAATATATTTTACAGGCAAAGTTTTCGCGTCCTTGCATCTTTTATTCCAAGCATGGTGGAGAATTCAAAAGTCTAGAGTTAGGAGAAGAATGTGACCTTGCTGTGATTTAATCACTAGTAAAAGCAATTCAGAGATGTTGTCTTTTCAATATGATTTGACTGGGTAGGGGCAATGTAGCCTGAGAAGTAAGCACTCTTGCTGACAACTGGCAAAAATGTCTTACCTAGCATATCAAAGTGCTCGCCAAACACCCAAAATGCTATTCACACAAATCTACTCATAGACTGCATGACTTTCTAACAATTTATTAACTTGTGATGGAACTAAAGAGAAACAGCTGATTTTATTCATGAGAGTGACACTTGCTCAGCAAGCATCATAAAAATTGAATTGTATTGCTTTCATCATCAATCTAAGAAGTATTCTTCAGTGATTTAGGGGACTCATTCCCTAGTAAGATGAATAAAATATTATTCCCCAAGATTTATTTCTTTGGTTCATTTTTCCAAACACCTTGTAACAACAAACTTTGTGTCAGCAAAACTAAAGAAAAACAGAGCTGGCGAATATTCATTAGTTCTGTGTAGAAGAGGCTTAGACGTACAGCTCCACCCTTGCTTCAGCAAGTCCTAGTTTAACATTTCTAAGTTTCTGGTTTTTCATCTATCAATGGAAACCATATTCTTCCTTCTTATAATTATCCTAAGCTCTAGCACATTAGCAGCCCTTCATCAAGGGTAGTCATTAGAAGCAAAAGAAAGAGAACAGGAGTGTAACTGTAGCAGAATAATTTTTAAATCAGTCCCAGTTTTGGTATCATCCCATTAAAATACTATTTTTTGTATATGAAAGCTATATGCTCAAAGATCCTGCTCTTGTTATCAAGTAAGATTCGCCGCTGTGGGGAGAGATTAGGAACAGAGTTTAGAATGAGATCATAAAATAAAATTGAAATGGGAAAAAAAAGTCAGACATTTGTTAATTTGCCTACTTTGTATCCATCATCTTGCAGTCAATTCAAAGGTCCTTAACTTCAAACATACCGAGTGTACTTATTCATTCTCTCCATATCAAAAATGGAAGTCTTAGCTTGAAGAGATAAATAACACATGAGCACATGTCAATGAAGGAGGCATATTCCTGAGAACGTAGCTGCAGCTTCAGCATTATGTTGGAATGCATTTATTTGCTCTGCGGACCTCTGTCTTTAGCACTGAAATTCTCTCAAGACCTAGATGCGAGTCCAACAATCATAAGCCTGCTTACAACAGACTCAGATGACAACCCATGAAGTGCCCAGTGGATTTTCTGATGAGTTGCTAGGCTAAATAGTAGTGAATAACAGTTTCTCTTCTTTGAGGTTTAATACTTATTTTAACTAAGAAAAAAAAACAGCACTTGAATAAAACATTTCAGTATATATAATCTAATTTATCTAGAGTAATCATTGGACTGAAAGCCTTGGCCAAAGGAGCAGACATATGGACACACTGTCTACTCCAGTTCCTAAAACCTCCATTAGGTACAGATAAACCAAGATGGACTTTCTACTACTTATAAATATAATTAACATACTCAAACTCAATTTAATTTAACAAGAATATTATGATTCATAATGTTCAATCAACTACCAGAAGTTTTAATATCCAGGATCTGCTATACAGTTAATCATTACCATGAGAAAGCCTTTGAGGTTAGGGTAACTATGGCAACTCCTCTTGTAGCTAAGATTTCCCATGATCCTCTACCCAAGATTTCTCATTGTCCTCTCACCCTCACCGGACACTAAAATCAATGTTCTCTCGGTACTAACTCCCTTTCTTTTTATTGTTGTTGTGCTTGTTCTTTGTCTCTGATTTCAAGGTACAATAACAATAAAAATAAATTATGTTTGCTTCTGCATAATCTTTTTATGCTGCATCTGGTGGAGAAGAGAATAAAAGTGAATCTTAGAGTGGGAGGCACCCATTAGTGGCACAACTTTAGAATCAGACTCTAGGGTTTTGATGCATACCTTGAAGTTAGGCTTTCTACAGCATAATTTCTTCATTTGCAAAATAGATCTACATAAGCAAGAAAGCATGTTATTTAATGACACTGAGATTCTTGAGGGCAATCACCTAGCATAGTGTTTCACGTGATATGTACCCATGAACGCTAGCTTTTATATCATTAGAGAAATATAAGATGTTATTCCAACATGCAATATCTCTTGAATGTCATATCTTTTAAAAGTTTGAAATATTTATTGAAAAAAATTCTGAGTAGAAAACTCCTCACTTTAGAAAAAGAAAAACAAACATACACTTATTAAACACATATTACTTTCTAAACACTGGGTGAGTGCCTCATGTGTTATCTCATTTCACTCTCGAAACAGTGCTTCACAACAAATGCTGCGAGAATTCTGATTCCACAGAAAAAAAATAAATCTAAGAGATTTTACATCACTTTCACAAAACTACCCAGTTTTTGAAACAAAGATAAAATTCTAATTCATGTTTGTCCAGCTTTCAAATGCCTGTGTTTTCATCATATCAAAATTCATTCAACATCCACGCCTTAGATACCACCCACCAAGGGTGAAGAGAGATCTACTCCAGTTATTATGAGCCAGGTACAATACGTGCTCAGCCTCAACAAAGTGAATACACAACAATCAGTTTTCCTAACAACAGAAGGGAAAAGAGCTTGTCGTTTTAATTGTTATTAGACCCTTCTAATGAGGTCTGATTTAATCATTCTGACCTTTAGTGTTTACAAACATACCCTTTACAAGATCATGAAAACGGAGCATTAAAGCAGAAGTGAACTTTCATTATAGTCCTTTTTCACAAGGAGGAAAGCTTCCAGGTCTTCAGAGAGGCAGTGGTGTCCCTTGACGGTGTAAAACTGAGGCTGCCTGGCACTGCCCAGCTGAAGCTCCCCAGAGCTTTATAATTCTACAGGCAATACAACACCTCTGAAGTCAATACTCTTCCTTTTCTAAATGAGTGAAAACACTGCTGGAATACACCAGGGACAAAGCACAAAGCCCTCGCCACTCCTTCCCCTGTACTGCAGCCACACTGTTTTTATGGGACTGTCACAGCTCTTATCACTTCGCAGCATAATTATTAATTCATAATCCTCCTCCCCACATAGCCAGTGGGCAACTTGATGGTAAAGGCTGTGTTTCATCCATCATGAGCATGTACTCTGCGGCAGGGTCCAAACCACACGGCCAGGCTCCAGGGACACAAATGAGACACAGCACTGGCCCTGGGGATGAGGTAGACAAGAGAAGGAGATGTGCACACTGATGCGATGTGGGAGAAATTAGGGTGGACAATCAGACCAAAGGGCCCCAAAATGGGAGCATACCTCTGCCTCAGCCTCAGTGGTCCAAAGAAGATCTAGAAGTGAGGGCTGAGCTATGCCCTGAGCACGTGTGGTTTATAAGCCAGTTAGTTTATGTTATTTCATTATAGCAGCCCGAATTACCTAAGACAGTGTCCCAAAGCTACATACCTGTCCTGCAGCCCTTCTCCACCTCATCTAAGTGCCCCTGAGACCCACCACGCTTGACTGTGTGCCACTTCCTGCATGTGAGCTTTTACAGTTCTGTACTAGCTCTTCCCCCAGACTAGAGTAGCCCTCTCCATTTTTTACTCCTGGACAATCCAAGGTTGGCTTTTCAGATACTCCCATGATCAGATCTTTTCTGTCCTTCTGAGGAAAAGTTGCACATAAGATCTGCTTCATTTCTTAAATACCTTCTATGTAACTTGCTTGATTACTTGTCTTATTCCAGTGCTTGACTATCTTGACTTCCTTCTGACCTATCATGCGAGTCCTTCTAGGACAGGGTTTATGCCCAGGGATTTTTATAACACCAGAAATCAACTAAAAAAAAGGAAGTGCTCAATGAATAACTTTTTTAACTAAATAAGCTATGGAGATCATGACTTGCAACAAACCAAAGCAATCTTGGTTTGCTGTAGCTTCTTGTTTCAAAGATGATATTCTTCTTTCTGGAGCTATAGGCATGTAGCTCCCCTCTACCACGTTACAGTGAGCTACCTTCCTACCAGTAATCATAGCTGTCTTTTCTTTTTTAATTCTTCTGGCCTTTTCAATTACTAATTGTGTCAACCAGCTGCATAACCAAGCTGAATGATAAACTGTTAGCAGTTACTATTTTAATGTAAATGACCTTCTTTATGAACAGGTTCAGGTGGTATGTTTTCAAGGATCCACAGCAAGATGGGGAATAAAAGATATTCTCTTATGACATATATTGTGGAGTTTTATAGATTCTCATTTTATGACCTTGCACATGAATATACTTGCATTCTAGAAGTAATTATGTAATTTAATTATGCTTAAAACACAAGACACACCTCCTAACACTGAGTCGAACAAACCGTGCCAATCTGACTCTACCTAGATCCTGTAGTTTCAATAAATCCCTGCCTTACCTGTGTCTCCATTTATTCCATTAAGAAAATATCTCTATAATTAGAAAATCAATTCAGGATGTGGAAGACAGAACAGGAACCATAAGTTAGGCTCTTCAATGCCAAGATCTCTTCCTTCATCCTAAAATAGATCCATAAAACTAAAATAAAATTGGTTATTAAGTATAGGTAAGACAAGAAATTTCTGCTCTAAAGTTTCTAGTCTGTAAGTGAACACATGGAAATGATATTTTTCTCTGTTAAAAAAGTTCCTCCCTTACTTATTAGCATCTCATCATTAAGCCCAAAGACAGGATTTCTCATCCACAAGACAGAGAAATTTAGATAGAGAACATCCGCACTGAAAGCACAATCATCTGGTTATTTACCATATAAAAAGCACAAAGAAAATGTCAGCAAATAAAAAGCAATGCTAAGATACAATTAGCCCTGGAGTCCTCTATGGTTCTTTCTCAATTAAGTTCCCTCCCTGTCACTCAGCACTCATTTGCAAAACAAATGAGTAATTAATTCATTGATGTTTAAGTAGTTCCCAAGTATGCCAATATCAATTCTGAGAAGCCTACTGCCTTGAATATAGATAGCCAGTAAAGAAATTGACATGATTCTGTTATTTAAACCTTCATATATTCCTGAAAGTAATTTATTGCTCTCTCTACTTTCTAAGAGATGAAACCAAGGTTAACAAATACATTCAGAATCACATGTTGCCTAATAAGTTCAAAATTTGGATTAAGCCCAGTTCTGTGTTTAAAGATGATGTTCTTTTAACCAAACCAATATGCTTCTAGGCTGTCGCTAGCTAAGCATGACTTAACACTGCCTCTGGGATACTATTTCCCTTCATGATTCAAAATTTTAAGAAGAAGGTCCTTTTGTGCATGCTACAAGTCATGAAGCCTCACTCTCAGGAATGGAGTAGGGGTGGCCATCAAAAGTACTTCCAGGTGAATACAGTAAACTGAGTCTTCGAAGTGCATTAGTTATGCAATTGGACACAATTTATAAACAGGTGGCTTTACTGACTATAAATTATTAAACTGTCACACATAAAGTATTTCAGGAGTTAGTGTTGGAGCGGGGAGAGGTGACTGAGATGAGCAGAAAGTTTGGAGGCCCATGCCTGTTTCTTGCCCAAGTCACAGCTACATGTGTGTAACCACGGCCCCCGGGCTTCTTTCCTGTCTGTCTCCCGAGTTCATGCATGCAGAATGCTGGTCAGCCCTCAATTTTTTACCCCACTATTGGCTGAAATTTCAACATGGAGAAAATAATTTTGTCTCATTAAGCAGGTATCCCTCCTAAGGTAGATTTCAGGGAGTCACGATTGAACTCCAACCTCACACCCTGTTTGGATGCATAGACTATAAAGGTGGTAGTTTGGATGGGTGGAGAGGAAAAGATAAAATTCTAGAGAAGGGCATAGTAGGGAGATGTGCCACAGGGAAATAGCCAGAGGGCAATGAAAAATTCAAAAGCCCTGTACTTCCTCCTCGCTGGACAGCAGTATCAGTTTTGTGCATGCTTGAGTGCTAAGGCAGCAAACCAAATTCAGTGTAAGAAACTATAATGGTACTGTTTCTAAGAAGAAGGTATTGGCCAAACCCAGGCACCCCCTCAGTAGTTGAACCCTCAAGGGTAGCAGCAGGGGCAGCCTTGTTTTTAGGGCAGCTGGAGACCTGACATGAAGGGCACTGACATACTCTGAGGTAGAGGTTGAACTGTGCAGTCAGGAAAATACAACTCTGCTGCTTTCCTGTTGTGTGATCCCAGGCAGGCAAGGTAACCTTGTGGCAGGTTTGAATTTCCAGCCTGTGAGAAGTCAGTACTTATTTTCATCAAATCATGCTGATTAAGAAATATTAAATATGTGAAAGATTGCCCACAGTTCCAGGAACCTCACAGCCCATACCTGCAGAAAAACAATTAGGTACTCTAAACTATTGCATGTACATTAAAATTATAATGCACCAAGGAAATACAAGACTCTTCTAACTGTTCACATATTCATTGACTTTTCACCGTGTAAAACTATAAGCCAAATCTGGGAACTTCCCTGAGAGATAACCCAGCAGGTTGTGAAAGCAAAACAAATCAATCTGACTTGTTAATCTCCTGCAGAAAACCATCTCCTTGCAGTGTAGGCAAGAAAGGCCATACGGATGTCAGTCTTGCTCATGGAACAGATTTTTCTGAAAAGGTTAGGGTGTCACCATCCCTGCCCCCAGTGTTACTCAGCAACATCCAAAATATTCAACACTATGGGGCACCACAACGTCTCATGCTGATTGGCACCGCAAAAATCTTTGACCCAACAGCTCTTGTGGGGATATATCACCCAGTTACCAAAGGATTAATTGCTTGTGTGTGAAGAAAGAAAAAAAAGTTTACCTTTAAATTTTATTTTGGTCAATATTGCCACCTCGTTAAAGGTTTAAAACATGTGTTTGTCATCTAGTGAAATATGTATGTGACCTAATCATTGTGTCTTACAGAGACTCAACTCTACAACACATCCTCGACTTATCAGGAACTCATAAGTGTTCTCTCCATTTTATATATTTCCTTTTATTATTCAGAAAAATTCTATTGTAATATACTGTCACTAACATAGTTTCCTTCAAAAACCTGCTAGATTTCCAAATCTAGTAATAACAGGATTCTCTTATGTCACATTTAACTCTCAGAAAACCTGAGAATAAAGCAAGGTATTCCCGCCAACATTTCTGCTTTGCTTGCTCCTCTGTGAGGCTTAGAAGAAGGTTGGCCTTGAACCGTTAATTTAGCCTTAAAGAAAATACCTCATCATTATCTATCATGTCAAACACAATGAGCTTCTTTTCCTTTAGAGAAAGTATATTTGGTAAAACATGGTATCCTATTTATAAATTCTTAATGGGCTGGTTAAAGGTATCTTTTAATGACTATTAAGATGATCTTAGATAAGCACACATCGTGTGGATAAAACAGAAGTAATATTCTCAGTTTTAATTCTGGAGAAAATAGGTCAGGAAATAACTTTTGAACTGCTGTACAGTAAGTAGGAACAAAGGTATGGAAAGGGATAAAAATCTCTTTCCATTTTTCCAAGTGAGTCAATAAGTAACTACAGTTCAGACCAGACCAATATTTCTCTTCACAAAACAAGTTGATAAGGATGACAGAAAACTCTAAAGCCTACAGCCATGTGAACTGTAAAGTGTTTAATGGCATACACATTTTGAATTTTAGCATGCTCCCTTCAACCCCAACTGAAAATCAGACCTGAGTATTCAGACACAAAACTAAAACATGGGGAAAATTTACCCAGAGTTTCCCCCATTAGATGAGCACCAGGAGACAAATCAAAAGCCCTGAGTCACAGGGAAATCTCTCATCCAGAACGATTAAATCAAAAAGGTATTAATATTCTGGATATGTCTGGTGGCCATTTAATAAAGACAGCCTTTAGGGGAATGAAAACTAATTCATTGGGTAACAAAAGTTTGCCAAAATACAATAAATTAGAAATTCATTCCCCCAAAGCAGTGACAGTTGGCTAAGGCTGTCTCTTTCATAAGAAAGCTATTGAAGAACTAGAGACTAGAGACAGAGCACAACCTATGAAAAATGAAGAGCTTTCGGAGTGTGACAAATTGAATCAACAAATGAATGCTGAAAATTCAAATTTCTCATTTCCCCCCCTCCCAAACGCTTAAGTCCAAACAGTGCACAAATTGTTCAGACTGTTTTTAAGTCCCCTTGACTTTTCACCCGTTTCATGATATTGGAAGTTCCCCAGAGGAGTGGAGATCTAATCCGTGATGATCACAGAGACACAGAAAAATGCTACCTTCATTCAAGTTGTCTTTAAAACCATCCTGACATAAAAACTAAAACACTTATTTGTGAAGACACTTCTTTTATTTAAGGTTTGCCCTCCAAAAGTCACTTAATGAAATATGCATGTATTCATTGAGAAAGAATATACAATAATATCCACTAACCGAATAATTATTCATTCAGGCCTCAAAGTAACTTGATTATTTGAGGAATGCAGCACGGGTCATGGGTATTTAAAGGGGCATTAGAGAAAGTAATATTAAGTCCTGAACTGAGAAAATCTGCAGAGAGAGGGGTTGTACCTAGAACCTGACATTCTGGGAAGAAAAAAGGCTGTATTAGGGTCCTCAGAACTGAGTTAGAGAGGAGCAGGCCAGTGACAAGCGGGAAGCTCTAGACAATTTTTGCCCATTTTCATATTTTTTGCTTGGCATGCTTCTGGGTAGTTGTGCAAACATCAGGGATGAATCAAATAGAAATTCTTTCCCGTGCTTTCTTCCCAAAAGGCTCCTCTCCCATCTGTACTCTAACCCCTCAACTGAGAAATCTACTCTGCTTCCTTCAGTGTGGTCTCAAATGATAATCCACCCCTCCATGGAGTTCTCACCTGGCCCCCGAAATTGTTCTAAGCATCTTATATGTCTTACTTAATATTCACATTAACTTTTAAAAATTATTAATTTTAAGAATATTACTTTTTTCATTCTTATAATTCTAGCACAGTTTATCTTTGGACAGCTGAAATTATACAAGGATATTCTGTACTTCACAGATTTCTCATGCAGATAAGATAAAATAAAATAAAACAACACCCAAGATGCCTAATCCATGCTTTTCTCTTTGTGGATCTCACCTTCCCTCTTGGAGAAATCTTTTGGTGACTGGGAAACTCACTCCCCTACTGTTGTCCAAGTCAGGTTAATTCTTGAAGTGATTTCATTATTTTTACCTTCTTCAGTTAAAAATCTTGTTGGCTCCTCAGCTTCCCCTCTTGGTGACAACGTTTGCTACTGCTAGAAAATTGCTTAGGCTAAGAAGACAAAAACTTCTTAATCATCCACCATTGCCCCTCATTATAAAATCTCACTTACTCATTTCACATCCTGGGGCCCTCTTTGGAAAGTGAAATCATACCACAGAATATCTATCATAAGGAATGATCGTGGAGTTAACTGAGTCCCAGTTGCCCAGTGTTTAGCAAAAACCTGGTACATGGTAAGCATTCCAGAAATATTTCTGAAAGAAGGAAAAAATTAAAAGACTCCATCATATTTTTAAAGATGAAGAGACTATTTCAAC
>RJWM01030535.1:0-23323 GCA_004363535.1 Dasyprocta punctata
CTTCATTTCTCTTACTAGGATACGCTTGAGAATTTTTTGAAGTGTTGGTTTGATAATCATGACTTTTTTTGTCAGAGGAAACTTTAGCTTTCCATCAATTTTGAAAGAGTTTTACAGGATATATTAGTCTGGGTTGGAAAGTGTTTTTTCTTAAGGCTTGAGATTCTTCACTCCAAGCACTGCTGGCCCTTAATTCTTATTTTGAGAAGTCAACTGTGATTCTAATGGTTTACCTTTTTGAGTGGCTTGTTGCTTTGTTCTAACAGCTTTTAAGATTCTGTTCTTGCACTGGACTTCTGGAATTTTTACTAAAATGTGTCCTGGAATAGTGCTTTTCTGTTTGTGCCTATTTGGGGTTTAAGGGCCTCACTTCTGTTTTATGTATATGTACCAGCATCCTGGTTAAGGTCATAAGTGTGTACTAATAATTAACAAGAAAAAAAAATACAGCAAAGGCCTGTCCTCACCAGAGTGGAGCACCCTAAACACCTCCCCTCCTGCCCGCTTCACCTCACTTCCTTGATAAATGGATAAACATCCATCACCAGTTTTATTTTATGAGCAGTAGTTCTGTGGGACACTGTAACTTTTCCATATTGTTCTCACACAAAGTCAAGTATGAGATACAGTCAAAACCTGGTAAGTACTGGTGAAATGCATTAGGCGTGAACTCAGGGGCTCACAGGAAGCTGAAGAATCCTCAACTCCAGGGCCCCTTCCAACCAAACCTTGATTATCTTTTCTTTGCTTTTATTTCCTTTTAAATAAAAGAAGACAATTTATATGAAGACAGGGAAGCAGGAAAAGAGATGACAGACAGCCACTCTGGACAAGTCGGGAGTGTTTGGAAGTGAATTGCTCATTTTCTTTTCTTACTGATGACATTCACTGTACAAGTTTCAGGTTTCTCCAAACTTAGCTTTGCCTTTGATGTTCTAGAAGTCCCCTCACTTGTGACTTCCTTCACTAACAAACAATAATGTCTGATCCTTGGAAGATTCTTACAGACAGCGTTGTTCTGAAGTCTTTTACACATATTGGGAAAAATATCCCAAACTAAGAAATCACATCCCAGTGGGGGAACTGGGGGTTAAACACATGCAGTTATGGAAGAGGAACCTGTACCGCAGTTCAGTAGGGCAGTGTGAGCCTCAGTCTGTGTCTCCTCAGTTCTAACTCACAGCTCCTCCCTGCAATTTTTTTCTTTGTTTTCACCCCTACATAAAAGGGTTGCTTTATCTCTTCTCAAGCAATTTTGTAGGGACGTTGAGTAAAATCAAGTCACTTACTTTTCCTGGGTAGAGTAAATTTTGTTGCAACAGTAAAAAGTACTGGAGGGTGTACTGCCCTCTGTTTACTCTGTGAGCTTGGGTGGAATTCACCGTTAGTGGTTCCACCATTTTTATTATCCTTGTGGACTTTCAGAGATTTGAGGCTCCCAATTCTACAACCATGTCAATTTATAAATAATGCTTTGTTTAAGAAAATATTTTAATATGCAAAAGAGATCATCTTCTGAGTTAGATAATTCATTTTTATGTCTTATAGCACATATACTAAAATTGAATATCAGTTTTTAACTACATAAACTGTAATCTGTACACTGTTTAGAATGTAAAATGGAATAAAAATATTGTTTTAAAATTTATCAGTTAAAATTTGCCTGATTTCCATTTGAATGAATGTATTTGAGCAGTCAATCTGAATTCAATTTTGTGTTCTTTAAAAAAAATTTTAGTACATGTATGTAGCACATGATATTATTTTTTTGAATTCACTTTCTTTTCTTTTGAGGAAGCAGACATAAGATCTAATAAAACATTGTCTGCTTTGTATGCTAAAGGGTTAATTGTGGGCCAGATACCAAGTTTTCCCAGAAGGTACTTAAGAGAGAGACTGTGAGGCTCCGTGCGCCATAGGCAGCCGCCACATGCAGGTGGAGATACTGAAAGTCTTCAGCTGGCTGAGAAAAAATGAGTTTTAAATAATTCTATTTTGAACTAAATATTTTGGAATTGAAGTTTTATTGTATGAAGCAAAAAGAAACAAGTTTACAAATCTCTGGTATAATAACTGTTCCTAAAATTTATTTCAAACTAGATATTTTAGAATGTTAAGATTTCTTTTTCAGAAGTCTCACATTAAGTAAATTGAGTTCTTATAATATGCTGTTCCACTTCATAGGTCTTTGATGTATACATAAAACGTATGTGTATATATACACATAAAACATATGTATATATATAATTTCAAACATATCGTACATTTCAACAAATAATATAAATTTAATTAAAAGTTGCATAAAGAAGGGATTACTGTGACTCTGATTATTAGCTCTAAGTGTGATGGCAGGAATTCATCTTTTAATATTGTATTTCTGCAAAAAAATTCTAGAAGGATTTTAAAGGGAGAGGGTACATCAGTTGCACTGATATTACTTTTAGTTTAATTATTTTATAAAATGAAAGACAGACGTGTCTTTACCTAGAGGAAAATATACCCTTCCAGGAACCTGTCTCACTGTGCAGTTTCAAAGGTGCTGATGCCTTGGATGGAGGTGAGAAGGCTCTTACCCTGCAGTCATCACAGAGCTATCAAGGAGCTGTTTTGCCATCTCATTTTTGTGGTCAGTCTAATGTCCTTTAACCAGTTTCTGTAAGTAATGGCAAAAGGAGAAACAGAAACTATCTCACTGACACTGCTAAAGGTATGTGTTTTAATTGGATACACATGTGGAATGAATTGCGTTGTTTTACCTGGGTGCTCATGTTCTTTATTTGGTTAAGATCAGGGCTGGATAAATTATCCAGTTATTGCTCAAGTGATATGGGCAGAGAATATTAAGGTTATTATTTAATTGATCCTTCATTTCTAGTTCCCTGCCTTTCTGTATTTCTTCTCTAATGTGTTAGTTCACATCTTTGAATCATTCTGTAAGAATATTTAATAATAGTAAAGTTGAAAATTCATGTAAAACATGGAGGTCAGACTTGCAAGTGTATTTGTGAGTGATGTTGACATCACAACAGACTCTATTTCTATAGACAACTACAAGTCTAGTTGCCTGTGATAGAACTGCTTATCAAGAAAAAATGTGGCTCTCAGCTTATACCTACAGTAATAGTTGCCTTTGTCTGTAGAATTTTTAACATTGCCTTTCTCTCTACCTCACACATCCTGAACTTGTTTTATAATCCAGTTAAAATAGATATTATTATCCCTTCTTTTCTATCTGAGCAATTACTTTGAAGATAACAATATGCAATATATTTACCATTGGTAATCTGCTATTATCTTGTTTTGAAATTCTGTATCATCATTTTTATTATTTTTTTCTTTTTAAAATGAAAAAGATTAATTTGCTAAACTCACATTGATGTTCTACACCATCACCTACCTGAATTAGAACTAAATTTTTATCATTAAATATCTCAGTGTGCTTAATAAAATGGTGACTATTATATCATGCAACATGTCATTGTCAGTATAGTAATTTACACTAATTCCTGTGGCCATCTTATTCAGAATGCTTTCTAAAGAAGAAAGGAGTTTGGAAACTTGATGAGGGGCTGAGGGAATCAGTAGGTTAAGGAGGTTCAGGATGTCTGTTAACTGCTTCTGGACTCATCTTGGTACACCTCCCTCAGCTGTTAGGTGAAATATCCATATTTATAGTCCATTTTGATTGATCCCATCTAAAGTTAATTTTTTTAAACTTCTGAAGAAAGTTTTCCATTGCTCAGACTTGCTATAATCAGCAGGGATTGAGATTTGGAGTCACAGGTGTGAGAAACCCTGCTCATGTAGCTTCCTGTACTCCATCCAAAGAGAGAACTTCCGTCCTTATCACAGTCAAATGAAGAGAAGAACAAATGCATCTTCCTCAGCCTCATGCCATTGTAAAGTATGCATAAACATGTGGAATTGAATGTGACTAATACTTCTAGTGATCAGTAAATCAGGGATGAGTGAAAACGCTCACTTTCGGCAATTGAATGGCACCCATATCCTGAATACCAAGGCTGACTCTCAAAACATCAGTGCAGCAGGAGGAACTAGGAAGATCACAGAATCACTGTGCATTCTAGTGTTACCTGCCTGCCTGGGGGAAATGGTCCTGAGGCCTTGTTCATTTCATATTAGTTAAAGCTCCAGTATGCAAGGTAACCCAGCAAGACATGCAGCCCTGCAGTGAGAAACACTAACGTGTTTACTTTTTGCTTTGTAATATTTCCCAGCATACAGCATTGTCATTGACCTATGGTCAAGTGGCATCATGATTGTCTATATGCTGAGTTTTGCAGATAAAATCCATAAAAGTCTAGTTTTTAATATGCATCATTACCTCCTCAGCTTGATCATCTCTAAAACTATTTTCTCCTTTTTCGCCATGTGCTCATCTTTTCAAATTGGTCTTTGCAAGGATATCATGTTTGATACCACTGCAACTAAGATGTAATTCATGTTTATGATTATTCTCTATAGAAACTGTCCAAAATCAAAAGTTCTGTCTAAAAGATAGCAAAATAATAAGAGCGTGTGATAAATAATGCATAATTTTAAAAAATTCTAATTTGTTCTTAGAAGTATGTTACAGCATGTTTGACTATATTCTTGATCTAACTTTGTTTCTGGACAGCAGTGAGATAATTAAACAGCAATGATATAAGCTGAGGTGAGTTACTAGCACATTATAAGATTTAAAATTGTTATATTTATTTCATTTTGATTTTAAACATATTAACATTTTTCAGTTATTTATTGAGGTCTTTTACTTATTTAAAAAGTCGTTTTATTTTTTTCTTTAATTTATTGCAGTATTTTTCTCATTTGGTGATGTAGTCATACTTGACATGTGAAATAATTTTTAAATTGCCATTAGAATGCCCTTTGAAATTTTATTAAAATTTATTTTTCTCAGAGTGGATTGCTTTGGGAAGTAAGTACTTATTAATTTGAAGAAAAATTCTCTTACAATGAAATGATTGTTCAATAATATGAAAGATTATGTAGGAATTTATTTCTGTTTTTAAAGTAAATGGCTCTTGAAAGGTGACTTATAATGTATCTTACATAACACAGATTATAGAGCTTTACGTTGTAGTTAACTCCATTATAATCTCTATTAAACAGTGACCTTTTTATTCTCAGTTTTCTGCCTTGCCCAGATGTACCCATATATCATTATTCATTTTATTCAATAAAGTCTTACATTTGTGTTTCCTTTATGTGACTCTTTTAAAGAAGTATTCACTCTTCTTTTTATCACCCTGTCTTTTCTCTAAATGTTTATTAAAATAATTATGTCATTGTAGGAAATACAACCTTATAATTTAGATTGAAATTTACTTGATTGGTTTACTAAGAAGTAACATCTGCCACACAGAGACACAGTATATTTACTACTGCATATATTTTGGAAGTATGTCATTTTTATCATTTTTTATCATCATATTAAATATTTCTGGTCATTGCATGCTTCTTGTTAGAAGTTGAAAATATTTTAGACTACTGTACAAAGAAAAAGTATGATTTCTATACAAAAATATATAATTAACTTTTAGAATATTTTAAGTAAGATTTACCCTCAGTTCTAAGTTTTTGAAGTATAATTGAGGTTTTCAGTCTAAATAAAATTGTCAGATTATTTTTTGAAATTCAGAAAATACCACTGTGCTATTTCAGCAGTTCAAGACCAGAAAATCCTGAGAGCATATAATATTGTTTCAGATCATTTCATCGTATATTTTCAGAACATAAGACCTAAAATTATCAATATAATAATGACTCTGGAAAAAAATATAGAAATCAGAATTTCTGTCAAAAACAAAGACAAAAATTTTAATTCTCATAACTAATTTTTATAGACTAGACTATTTCATTCAAAGAATAATAAATGGCATGTTAAATTTGAAAGATTCACTTAAACCTCTCCTTATTTTTGTGAACTACTTTTTCCAAATTTGTGAAATTTTATCTATACTTATAAGAACTTGTAAGTATAGATGAAACTTTCATCTGTACTTACAATTCATAATTCACAAGGGCTATAATATAACTTCCACATAAATATTGCTATAGCATTTCCTATGTAAAACAAATATAGGTATAATTGAAAATAAAAAAGAAACATTCATTAAAGATTGTACTACATTTATCAACTCAGTCTTAACATAGGATACTTTTATGAGATAAATGAGTGGGAAACATTTTCATAATAAATGAACAAAATTGTAATCAATCATTCTTAAAATACATATTTAGAGAATGTAATTTTTACAAACAAATCATCAAAATACTTTCAAAAATGATATTTATGATTATATTTGCATATATCTGAAATTGGTAAGCTTCTCTCCTTTCATTTTACCATTTACAGTGTATGAAGATCAAGAAGTAAGGAGTTGAAGGTTCCTAAGGTTTAAAAATGAGGAGAAGGACCAGTTAATTATTCTATTAGATCTATGCACAATCTAAGCATCAGGTGAAATATCACAGGTAGTGCATTAATATCTCCAACTGTTGTATGTCAATCCCAAATAAATAACTATATGCAGTGTTTAATGTATCACATAGAAGAAAGAGATGTATTCACCTAAGGTGATTCAAGTAATATTTGTCCTATTTAATTACTGTCATTTTGTCATTTTGCTACAAAGGACAGTTAACATTTGTTCCTGGACTTTTTGTATGTTATCTGCATTGATATTTCAATCTGAGTCATGAAAACAGGAAACCAAAGTTCTAGGATAGATTTTATGATCGTTGGTCTTTTCCAATATGGCAGAATGAATGCTTTTCTCTTCGCTGCCATTGTCATCCTCTTCTTGGTGGCTGTGCTGGGGAACATCACCCTGGTCCACCTCATCCGAGTGGACAGCAGACTCCACTCCCCCATGTACTTCCTGCTCAGCCAGCTCTCCCTCATCGACATGATGTTCATATCCACTACTGTGCCCAAGATGACTATGAATTTCCTGACAAACACCAAGACCATTACATTTTTGGGCTGTGAGATTCAGACGTTTGTGTTCCTGAACCTTGGTGGATGTGAAGCTGTGCTCCTGGGCTTCATGTCCTATGATCGCTATGTAGCCATCTGCCATCCTTTGCGCTATGCTGTCCTCATGAGCAAGAAGATCTGCTGCTCCCTGGTCCTGTGTGCATGGTCCAGCAGTGCTGTCAACTCCTTAATACACACACTGTATATCTTCCAGCTTCCCTTCTGTGGGTCTAGGCTCATTAATCACTTTTTCTGTGAAATTCCCTCTCTGCTGCCATTGGTATGTCAGGACACCTCTCAGTACGAGCACACCATCCTCCTGAGTGGACTTATTATTCTACTGCTGCCCTTCCTGGCCATCCTAGCTTCCTATGCTCAAGTGCTCACTGTCGTGTTCCAGATGCGCTCAGGCACAGGACGGACCAAAGCTCTTTCCACCTGTTCCTCCCACCTGACTGTGGCGAGCCTCTTCTATGTAACCACTCTCTCCACCTACACTCAGCCACATTCTTTGAATGGTCCTGCCCAGGATAAGGTGGTGGCAGTGTTTTACACCATCATCACACCTCTTCTGAATCCATTCATCTACAGCCTGAGGAACAAGGAGGTCCTTGGAGCACTGAGAAGACTGTTGGGTTGATGAGCATTGGTAGAGGAAATATGACTGTAGGAATTCCTTAGTGATTGAGGATTAGCACATGTGGTGAAACATCTAATGGTCAACTTGTAACACCCAGTTGAACTGAATCAGCTTGGTGTTGAGTATGGAAGACCCACCTGATGGTTGCCAACAGCGTAAGAGCAGAACTGAAGAGGAAGGCGGTGTGCCATTGATTCTCCTGGAGAAGCTTGTCACACTGGCTTTCCTGATATGAACTCTGCTGGTTTCATTGTCAGAGGACCTCAGGTCCTCACTGTCAGTGTGGATGACTGTGGTTCTCTTTGAAGGAGCTCTGGTCCTCACCTTGAGCTTCGCTCCTTGACTCCAGTACAGATCCCTCAACCTGCTGGCACAGATTCTTCATCCTCCTAGTGCAAACTTTGTAACTTCCAACACTGACCTTTGGCCTTTCCAGTGAATATCTTTGGTATAGACTTGCATGAGACATTGTTGTGGGCCCTAGGCCTCCAGTTAGACTCCTGAAGGACGTTGTCATGGAGTCTTAAGTCTTCAGCTGGACACATGCAGACATTGATGTGTTACCCAGGATTTCAGTTGTGTTCTTTGGGCCTCTAGTGTGTGGACAGATCTCCCACTCTCTTTTACATTTTACTCTTTGAGTGAATATTATGAAATAATATGACAAATGATGTGTTCTGTATTAAATATTTCACTTGTAAACCCTAACTACAACAGAACATTAGATAGCTGTTCCTCAAATTTACCAGGAAGGATGGGTACATATCACCAGATATTCTGTGTAGAACTTGGGAAGCACATGCTCATCAGACTTTACTCACAAAACAGGAAGCTATAATTTTGTGGAAAAAGTTTACCAATCAAATAGACATTTTGAATTGCTGTTTTCATTTTCTTCAAAATAAATCTGTAGGAAGTAAATTCTTCCCAAGCATTTAATAACTAGATAATTTATTTTATGATCTATGTTATTAAACAGAAAATATATAATCAAGCAATATTTTAGAGACATCACCATGTTTGTGATTTTATTGCAGGGACTGTTTACATGGGAATGAAGAAAGGAAACAACTGAGGAATTCTCCTCTGCTTGGCAACTTTATTTCTATCTTTCACCTTAATGACCACTTAATGTCGTTTGGCCACATGTTCTAACTGTGGTTACTCCATGGCTGTGTTTGGGGGGTGCCTCTTTTCCTTTCCTTTCCTCAGGTGTTAGATGGAGTATGTTCAGCAGAGGCACACTGGGGCCGCTCCTCATGTCACTGAGGCCTGTGTGATGCTATCTGGGAACTTCTCAGTGTGGACTTCTCTATCTAGACCCTGTCACACACTTTTGAGAGGATTTCTTCTAACTTAATATAAACTAGTGATGCTTTTATTACAGTGTGCCCATCATAAATTTCAATAAAGAGTGAAATGTTTGTATTTCAAAAAGTAATTTAAAATGTATAACAAACATGCAGCCCAAAATGGCAACAATTTTAGTGAGTTAGAGGGTAACAAGGTGAGAGAAAATGGGTGTAACAGATACTATTTCTTAGTTATGTCTTTAGAAATTCATTGACTCTGAAAACCTAGTCCTCCACACTTTGGTCAATAAGATAATTTTATCATCTTTTTAAATATATAATGCACAAGAAAAATTTTCTAGTTAACACACACAAACACATATGTTCACACATGCATAAAATGTTTTGAGCAATTACCATGGTTAAATTCATGATATCAGTTGTTAGCAAGGCCATGAGATAAAAAAATTCTTAGATTTCAAAGATAGTCCTCATTCCCATTTGAACCCTACTGAGCTATTTAGTATTTAATATTTAATCAATTATTTATTTATTTATTGTATGATTAAGCACTGGAGTTTGATATGAAGTTATTTTGTACTTATGATTAATACCAGCAATCAGTTCATTTTAAGCAAAGAAGATCACTCATAACAGGCAGGTGGTTCCCATCCACTGGTGTAAATATAAAGAGGTGTAAATTAGGTGACAGCTCAGCGAGCACAGCAGACAGACAGTCCCTGCGTGCTGGGCCTGCTGATGCAGCCCCTCAGTGAGAAGAGTGGGAACCCCTCTCCCCAGCACTGTGTACTGGAGATGGGAAAGGGCCCCCGGCCCTCACTGTTTTCAGTCTTTCTTTGATCTCAACTCAGGTCCCAGCTCCAAGGTCCTCCGTGGTTCCCAACACAGGACTGAATGTTAGGTCCCTTTGCTCACCGGGCTCAGCATTTCCTGGTCCTCATCTCCACATGCTTTCCATTCTTCGCAGTTTGACCTTCATCACAGTGGCCTCTGCCTCCCTGCATATGACAGGGACAACTCTGTCATGGCACCGCTGTCTTGATGGGCTCATGATAGGAAAAGGAAAATGTTTTTATTATAAACAATCATCAAACACTGTGTTATGGGTGATACATTGTGTCCATTTGAGAAGTTTAGAAGTTTAAAGAGATTCAGCAGGTAGCTAGGGTTCTTATATTGTAAATATCCTCATCCTTTGCAAGAGGAGAGGAAATTTCTTGATTGATACACCCACTCTGGACGGGAGGTGTGGCCTGTGTACAATAAAAGGGAGGAATGAGGCTCGCTCCCCCCACTTTTGCTCTGGCTGCTTTTGCTGACTGCTGCTTTGACATGCCACCCTGGTGTCAGGAAACTCTGCCTTGGAGCCAGCTGATTATGAACTGAAACCTCCACAATCTGAGCTAAATAAGCCATTTCTTCCTTTATTTGTGGTGCCAGGTGTTTTGTCCCAGCAATGAGAGAAACATAACCAAGACAGAATTTGGAACCAGGAGTAGGGTCATTTCTCTGACTATAACTGAGCCTTTGGGAATGGCTTGTGGGAAGAGTTCAGAAAGGTTCAGAGATGTCTCCTGAAAAAGTAGCCCTGGAAAACCTTAGGGTGTTCTGTATGGCAGATTCTGGTCAGAGCTCAGAAGACAAGAAAACCAGTAAAGACCAGGCTTGGGAGGTTTCTGTTGGGAAGGACTGCATTGATTGTTGGACTCCAGACAATGTATGTTATGGCTTGGAAAAAAGTTTGTTTGCATTTTTGTCACATCCAGAAACTTTGCATGAGACTGAGATTAAGGGCAGCTGCTGTGCCCTTTTCTACTCATGTTCTGTTGACAAGTTCCAAGCATGGAAGAGGGAAGACACGTATTCTGTTGACAAGGTCCAAACATGGAGGACAGCTTCTAAAAAAAGCCTGCAGCATAAAAATTGGCTTTGTGGGAATGGGTTAATGCTTCTTGGGAACTACTGTGTTGACTTGTGCTCTGACATAGTTTGGAGAATTTCTTTCTTTCTTTCTTTCCCATGCACAAAATTAGTAAACAAAGTATGGAAACTCCCTAAGAATAAAGGGATAGTTTATAAAATGTTTTTCTACACTTAATGGTGTAATTGTCTCATATTGAGTGGGACCAACAAGACCAAGGTCATATCAGAAGTTTGGGAGCCTTTAATGATAATAATAATGACCAGCTGTCTGGGGCTGTCTGGGAACCTCTATACAAAGAGGCCAATGTGCTACTATGTTTTGAGGGAGACAGGGTAGATAGCACATCCTTGCAGCTGCGAGAACATCACAGGGGGATAGGGGGGCTAAATCAGGGCTGAATATAATCTTGTGTTTTGCAGGCTTTTAGCTAGGCTACCACAATGGAGCATTTATTAATAACAAAAACACTTCAAGGTCTTTAACTAAGTATAAACTTTCTGCCTATGCTGACAAATCATGTAACCATAGAAACCATGTAACCATAGAAACACCTGTTGATTTCATTCTTTTTATCTAAACTTTCAACCCTGGTCAAAAAGAAAGTATATAACACTCTGTTAGAGCTTGCAAAAGAGTAGTAGTAGTAGTAGTAATGGTAGTAGTAGTAGTAGAAGAAATAAATGAAGCAGATTCAAGCAGTCTCTCAGCTGTTTGTGTGTCTGTTCTCCATGCACTGACGCTCAGCCCACCTTCAGGGACTCTGTGGACCTAGCCTGACTGGACCATGGCAGGCAGCAGACTAATTAACCTGGCAGAATAAACTTCAAGACAGTTGAATGTTGAGGCAGTGGCATAGCTGTTGTTGGAGGCTTTTAGCTAGATTTATGTTGTGAATTAAGAGCAAAGAGCCCAGCAGGATGATTTAGCACTTTGTGAGTATGGCCAGAAAGGAAGCTCAAGTGAAGCTGTGGACTGCAAAGATACCGCTGAGCTCTTCATTGCTGAGAAAGAATAGAAAAGATTGCCGAAGCATCATGAAAAGCAGCAGGGTTCACACCTTTGCAGCCTCAAAACTACAAAGGTGAAAGCCTTTGCTTTGAGGTGAAAGCTGCAGAGCACAATGTTCCAGAATGGCAGTGGCATAGAAAATTCATCCCTCAGAATTGGATTCACAATGCCCAGCGATTCAGGCTGTCGACCCCTACAGCCAAAAGGCAGGAGACTATGGCCACTGCTCCAGCTGGCAGCAGACCTGGTCATCATCCACCTGGTGCTGGTTTTAGGTGCATATAGAATGCAAGAGTTTTGAGGTTTAAAAGGCTTCCACTCCAATTTCAGAAGACCCCGGAGGCCAGGCAGCATACCCCTGACAGGGCAATGTGTGAAGCTATAAGTGTGAAGCCAAAGGTGCAGTAGAAACCTCAGAAGTTTGGAAAAGCCAGCAGAGTGGATCAGATAAGGAAGGCTGCAAAGAGAGAGAATAGAAGGCCCAAGAGAGAAGTCATGTGAGCTACAACCAACAGAAGCACCATAGAGGTGGAACCACTTAAGCACTTTGGAGCTCACAATTTGCCACAGATTGCTTCAGATGCTGAATGTGCAACTACAGAACTTGATGTTTGCCCTGCTGGATTTTGGACTTGCTTTTTTCCCCAGTAGTTTGTATCCTCCTGTTTTTAACTTTTGGAATGGAAATGCTTATCTTGTGCCATTGAATCTGGGAAGTATTTGACTTTGTTTTCATTTGTACAGGAGTTGGCAACTTAGTTTTGCCTTACAGCTGGGAGGAGACTTGGGACTCCTACTTTTCAGCAATGCTTAACCTATTAGGACTTTATCTACTCTTGTAGATGGGCTAAATGCCTTTTGATTAAAGTGATGTGAATGAGTCTTTCTAATGTAATATCATGTTGATAGACTTAATGTTGGTTCTGCAGGATTGTTAAACCTGTACTATAATGTTCAAGTTGTGAAAAGATAATAACAAGCATGCCTTTGTATCTGGAGACCTGTTTAAAAAATATGTCTGCTTGCCAAGTTGATAAAGGGTGGATTGTTATAGTTGATACATTGTGTCAACTTGTAAAGTTTAGAAGTTTAAGAGACTTAACAGGGAGCCAGGGTTCTTGTTTTGTAAGCATTCTCCTTCTGTGCAAGAGGAGGGCAAGGAGATTTTGTGAGTCACAACCCATCCTGGAGAGAAGTTGTTAATTTGAGCTCATTCTGTTTTCCTGATGTGAGAATTCATTGCCAGAAATTTCCCTCTTAAGACTGCTTTCATTTGCAGTCTAATACTATACATAGAAGACCTCAAAAATTCCCCCAAAAGACTTGGAGATTTGATAGCCAATTTCAACAGTATAGCTAGATCCAAAGCCAACACTCAAAAATCAATAGCATTCCTGTACACAAGCAACAAATACAAAGAGAGAGAAATTAGGGAAAACACACACTTTACAACAGTATCCAAAAAATTAAAAATTTAGAAGTTAATCTTATGAAGGGAATAAAATATGTATACATTGAAAATCATAGTACTCTGAAAAAGGAGATTAAAAAGGATATCAAAAAATGTAAAGATATCCTTTGGTCATGTAAAGGAAGAAAAAACATATTGAAAATGGCCATTCTCCCAAAATTGTTATACATATTTAATGCTATCCCAATCAAAATACCATTAGCATATCTAACAGAAGTAGAGAAAACAATCTTAACATTCATTTGGAAGCAGAAGAGACCAAGAAAAGCAAAGGCAATCCTGGGCAGCAAAGTTAAATATACTATTACACTATTAACTATGCTATTATACTTTGGTGTACTATGACACTATTGTGAGAAAATCAGCATGGTATTGGCAAAAAATAGCCAACAAACAAACAAACAAAATCACAGACCTTAGGATCAGTGGAACATAAGAGAAGATGCGGATGCAACTGCAAATACATTTAGCCATCTTATATTTGACAAAGAGACCAAACGTGTTAACTGGAAGAAGGTAGCCTCTTTAATAAATGGTGCTGGAACTGTCATTCCAGACACCATAAGATAGAACTAGACACATGTCTACCACTATGCACTAAACTAACATCAAAATGGATCAGTGATCCTAATATTAACCAGAAACATTAAATCTCCTGAAAGAGAAAGTAGGTAGAAAACTTATAGATATATGTGTAGGCAGAGACTTCATGAACAAAAACCAGACTGCATGGGAAATATTGCAAAGAACCAACAAATGAAATCTCACCTTACTAAAATCCTTTTTCAAAACAAAGAATCCACCAAGAGAGTGAAAATCAACCCCCAAAGTAGGAAACAATTATAGCCATTAATCCCCCAAAGGACTTACACCTAGAATATATAACAAATGAAGAAATATCAGGCCCTCTCAAATTCAAAGTCCCAATTAAAAAATAGTCATCTGAGATAAATAGATACTTCTCAGAAGAAGAAACAAATGGCAAATTAATATATATATATATAAAATGTTCAACATCACTGGTCATTTGAGAGATGCAAATCAAAACAGCACTGAGATTTTATCTCAATACAGAAAGAATGGCTACTATCAGGAATTCAATAACAAGTGCTGGAGGGGCTGTGGGGAAAAGGAACCCTTTTCAACTGTTGGTGGGAGTGTAGACTGGTGCAGCCATTTTGGAAATCAGTATGGAGATTCCTCAAAAAAGTAGGATGAGAGGTACCATTTGACCCAACTATTCCCTTTCTGTGTATCTTCCCAAAAGTATTCAAAATATCATACAACAGCAATATATGTGTACCCATGTTAATAGCAGCAAAATTTCTAGTACCTAAATCTTGGAAACAACCCAAAAGCCATCAACTGATATAGGAATAAAGAGGTGTATTTATTTATTTATTTATTTTAAAAAAAGATACAATGTAGTACTATTCAGTCATAAAAAGGAGAAACTTGAGACTTTCATTGGTAAATCGATGGAACTCAAGACCATATTCATAAGTGAAATACATCAGACCCATACGTGTAAACATTGTATAGTTGCTCTAGTGTGAGAAACTGTGTGAGAAAATAGGATCCATAATATACAGTAGATAGTGTGAATTGGGATGAAACTGTTCAAAGTAAAGAGAAACAGTGGCAGGGAAAAGGGAAAGGAAGGAAGAGAAAAGGAAAAAAAATATATATATATACTAGTTATTATACTTATACAGCTAGTTTATCAGAAAGAAAGAAAGGTTTATGCTAATATTGTTTGGAAATTATCTCATGTCTATATCTTGTACTGTGAGTACTCTGAAGAAAAGAACAGGTAATGTTTTAATCATTGTTACCTTCCTATTATCATGTTTTGAAATTAACTTTTAAATTTTAGAAAAGATATAAATTTGCATATATACAATTAAAATAGCTGAGAAGGTTGTTACTAATTCTTTTAGTTCTTGGAACAGAACAGTTAACATTCATGGGATTAGATGAATTGTGCAAGTCGATATTTGGTAATCTGAGTAACTCTTTTGAAGATAACTATGCAAAATAACAACCTTAGTTATGTCCTGACTACCTTGTTTTGCAAGCCTGTATTGTTATTGTTTTGGACTCTTTGTTATTGTTATTTATCAGTCTCTTTTGTTTCTTGTTTTACTTGTAATTTGTGATGTTTTGTTTTGTCTTTCCCTCCTAATACAGAAAGGATAGATGTACATGTATAGGCTTATACATGCCTAGAACATCTCCTCAAGAGTTTATGAGAATTGATTTTATTATGTGTGATGGTATGAACAGGTACTTTGAAGAAAACCAGACTTTATGGTAGCCATTGCTGATTTCCTGTCATCTTGTTGTGAAGTCCAGTATTGCTTTTATCCTTTGTTTTTATTGTTCTTAGTCTGTTCTGTATTATTTGATTTCAATATGTGTGAAAGTGTGGACAGCTATTTTGAAGAGAAAAAGAGATGTTATAATAGCCATTGTTGATTTTCTTATTGTCGGATTTTGAAGGCCTATAACACTTTCATTCTTTTATTTTTATTGGTTTTGTACTATTGTGTTTTGTTTGAATTCATTGTGTGTGAAGATATGGACAACTATTTCGAAGAAAACAAGAGACATTATGGTAGCCTGTTCTCCTGTTTTGAAATCCTGTGTTGCTTACATAGTTTTGTTCTGATCTGCTTTCTTCTGTTCTGTTTTGTTTTGTTTTACTCTTTTAAAATAAAATTAAAAAAATAAAAAATTAAAATTAAAATAAAATAAAAAATGACAGTTTTCATGTAAACTTTTGGCAATGAGTTTGGGAGAATGCTGAAAGGGAATTATAGATACTGTTGTAGACGCTGTCCTAATTTCTGTGGTTATGGGAAACTTTTTATGAGAAGAAAGTAAAGGACATGTCTGTGTCTCCTCGTACACTGCCAAACACAGGACTATGATTAGAGGAGGCATACTGAAATTTTTACAAAAATGTAAGAAACACATTTGGAATCAGGAAAAAAAATGTATTTAGCAAACCTTTTGTATTTTAAAGAAAATTTTTTAAAGAAAGAACAAGAAAATATATTTTACGGCACAAATTTTTTCTATTATTTCACTAATTTTGAGGTGGCTTGCTTCTTTCAATGACATTTGGTACTGTATTTACAAAGCAAACTAATTATTCCTTGTAAACTTTGACTAAGCCTTATATTCAAGGAAATTTTAAAAATAATTATATGAAAAATCATTTTTTAAGCTTCAAAGATTTTTATTGAATGAAGTATCTTACATTTTAAATATACGGGGCATAAATATGATATTATTTTTTAAAGCAAAGTACATTGTGATCAACTTCAAAACTAATTTTACTGAAGCATTCTTTTTTTCCGTTAAGTAATTAAATAGTGTACTATTCTGAGTGAAAACTAAACTCAATACATAATCACCTTTAAACATTTATTTTTATCTCTTCTCAGCCTTGTGACTAAGATCAAATGCAAACATCGATTTTCCCTTAAAATGTATACAATTGACCTCAAGCTCAGTGAAGAAATTCAACTAACAACTTCAAATTTAAAAATTACTGCTATCTAGGAAGAAGCAGGTACATCACAAAAACATACATTTCTTACCTGACAAACCTGGCGCTTGCTCTGTTGCTTCTCTAACAACACAGAAACCTCTCCTGTGTGACGTGGGCAGAAGACTCGCTGACGTGGCTGTGTTTTCTGTGACGTCAGAGCTCTGACATCCGCCCCGCGTCCCCTGAGTCAGGCAGAGGGACTCAGCGGTGGGGGAGAGCGCAGAGGTCACAGCGGAGAAGGAATCAACCAGGGACCCCTGTGAGAGGAGAGCTGCGGAGAGCGGGAGGAAGGGAACCGGGACGCGTGAGAGGGCACTGATGAGCCCTGAGGACGATCAGGGCGAGCGGGAAGAGACGCACACGCACACGCACACGCACACGCACACGCATGCGCACACACGCACACACAAATACCTTCCACATATGAGTTATCTGGCACAGTCAGATGTGTACTGCAGCAGGGTGGTGATTTCTAGAGGCTGAGGGGGGATTTTCAGCTCCGTTCACACGGAGGTCTCTGGAGAGATGAAGGAGTTCAGAGGTGCCCACCAGGGACGTCGGACTAAGATGTGAATGTACCTCTTAGGATTATATTAAATACACTCCATTTTAGTGGCATGAAAAGGAAATTTAAGAAAGGCTCTGAGCACGCACAGTGACTAAACTACGGATGCGCTCTCAGCGGTGTGAAGACTGAAAGGTCTTCAGCAAGGGGAGCGGCTGGAAGACGGATGAGACCTGAATCTCAAGATGAGACTCCGCGGGCTGAGCTCCTGCAGGTGCGGGGCTGCTGGGGCGGCACCGAGCTCCGGGAGCGGGCCGTGCAGAGAGTGCAGCCGCGGCTCTGGGGGTGCAGGTCGCAGGTTTAGCACAGGAAGTGCGCAGGTGACAGGGGAGGCTTCGCTGTTCCACAGCCAGCTCAGGTGCCCCCAGTGCGACCTTGAGGCCCCAGCAGAGGTTGGGCCCACGGCAATCCGGTTCCCAGTCAGGACAGGGCTTGCTGTTCTGAGGATCTGCACTGTGTGGGGGGAGGAAAGGTCCCGGATGTGTGGACCCCTCTTGTGGTGGAACTGGTGAATCAGACAGGATCCTTGGGAACGAGCCGGCGTCCACATCGCTGCAGCCATGCAGAAGGTCATCGAATAGGGTAGAGCAGTTGGGGCAGCAGCAGACCAAAGAGAGAAACGCTTTTAAAGATTTAGATTCTGTGAGGAGTGGCCAGGACACCGAGGAAGCTTTACTGATGGATAAAAAGTAGTATCTCACATCTTTCTAGTAAGTTGGGAATGTGTATGACAGAGAAAAGCAACAGATTATTACAGCGACATATTTTTCAATGATTTAGAAAGTGCACTTTATATTATGACTAAATTGCAGAAAAAATCCAGGTCATTTCATTTTAAGAATATTTCTCTGCATACTGAACGAAATGCAGTTCTAGATTCTGTTAAAGTTGTCCTTCGATCCGCGCACTGAGGGTCGGTGGACCGTCCCCGTGACGGGCTTGGAACCCGCGCGGGGATTGTAAGGCTCGCTGCTCCTGTCCTGCCGAGGCCCTGGAGACAAAGCTTGGATGGGATTCGTGGGCTCTGCCCCTCGCTTTCTCTGCTGCTCCCTTCCTCTGCTTTCCGGCCCTCACGAGCTCAGCAGTTTTCTCAGCCACGCAGTTTCTGTCTTGTTTCAGCTTTGGAGCCGGAAACCCAGGATCCAGTTCTCTGAAACGTGAGACAACGGAGCCATTTGCTCCTCTCAGCTGTGCGTGTCAGGTACTGAGTCCTGGCACACGCAAGTCACCTAGGGTGCAGTCCTCCTAGTTTCTATGTCTGAGAAGATTCAAACTCCTCTTTTAGGAAAAGAAAAGCGCTTGCAGGTTTCGTCAATGTCAGAGAAGATAAACTGATGTCGGTAGCTTCGAAATTTGAATATGCTGTGGATGTGAAAGCTTCATAGTGATGCACACGGTGTGCATGTAACTAAAATACGGACATGATTCCGCTCTAAGATTGATAAGTATGAGTGCTATAGCGCAAGCTAAAGTACAAGGACTAAGGGCTTCAGTGAATCCCTTCTCACACGTTTATGTCACACAAATAAACACACATAAATATGTAAAAATTCATGCACATATGTATATAAGCATACACACATATATATGCACATAAACACATGCATATATAAACATAGAAACACACATATATACACATAAACACGTACATGCATGCACACAAACACACATTCACACACATATACACACACATAAACACACTCTACTAAGAAGTGACTGAGCATGTGTTTATTTGTCAAAACCACCAAAGCTGCATAAAGCATGTGTTTGGGATTTTTTAACACAGAAACCATGTATGAATACCTGTATATACACTCATAGAAACATATCCACGCACACATATATGTAAACACATCAACACATTCACACATGTGTATGCAAATATAAACACACACATATATACACACACATATACACAATTATACAAATATACCCACTAACATGCACACCCATATGTTTACAAACATGTATTCACACATAGACACACAATGCATATATATATCCACACATAAAAAATTACACTTACAGATATATATTTATACACACTTGTAAACATTTGCTTGCGTACGCACATAAACACACACTGATATACAACCATAAACACGCTCACACACATATACAGTGTGCGTCTGTGTGCGTTTTGATTTTGCTTTGTGATTTGGATGAGTCTGTTGGGTTTGAATTTATTCACTGTGCTTTCACGGGCCATGTCAATTTGTGGTGTGATAAACTGTGCAACATGAAACTTTGATATAAATTTATATCGCTCCCCACAATACAGTACATTTCTGTAAAATATCAAGTAAATAGTACAACAATTTTGAGTATTAACTATTGTTATTTGGTATAAGCCAAGGTATAATGTGTACACTGATGCATGGCCCTGTGTGAGTTTCCCCTTCCATCAGCTCCCACTAGTACCTACCCTGGGCACACACATCCTCAGGGACGCAGCTCTCACCTCCTCAGTGTGGGCTTCAGTCCTCTGCCCGTGAGGCCCACACCCAGCTCACAGCCCCTGGCCTGACCTTCATCCACGCCCCTTAGTTTCGCTATTCTAAATCTTCAGTTTAGTGGAGTCCAGTGGCATTGGTTCTTGCACTTGACCTTCCTTCTGTAAGCATTGTGAGTTATACAGCACCCCCACACTTCACACTGGTCAGCAGCCCGCACTCCCCTGCTGTCTTGCAGCTTTCCTGAGACAGCGCGCTGGACTGCTGCCCCTTAGCCCACTGCTTTGCTGAAGGGCACTGTGCTGCCTTAGGTTTGGAACTGTGATGGCTCATGTTCACATAAAACTATTTGATGAGATACTTTCATTGCTTTTGGTGCATATGATAAATTTCTTGCAAGTTATTTTGCAAGTGTTCGCCTAATTTTAGAATTTGACCAGGAAAGAGCACAAATTGTAGTTGCTCTAAATAATGCCAAACTCTTCAACTCAGCCAAAGTTACTGAGTTTCCAGCAACTTATGTTACTTTCAATTTGACATTTGCCAATGAGTAAATGCAAAAAAAGAAATAAAAATTGCCTTACTGGTTACATGTATGTATTCTTTGGTAAAGTATTTTGATTTTTAAAAATGAAAGTTATTGATGCTTCAAAAGCAAACACAACTAGTGCCTCAATAATAGAAAATTTAGGATTTTCATAAGAGTATGAAAAATTTTACAAATCAAGGTATATTTTTGTGTGCTTAGCATTATATATCCTGACATATCTGTTGTCATTCATTGATTTAAGTTTAATTATTTTAACTAAAGTGAGGATATGTGTAATAGATCTCCCCAACTTCTCCATTTAGCTGGAGTCTATCAGTGACTTCATTTTGGCTGTAATGTATAACAAGGTAATCTCAGTGTGTTGGGAAATGATGCTGCTGAATATCTAGAAGATGTTCATAGAAGAAGTTTTTTGGGTGAAATATAAAATGATTTAAAAGAAGAAAAATAGGTGTTTAGATGTTCAGGAAACATTTTGTTAATGGAGTATTGAATATGTTGAATAATTTTTAAGCAATAAAATTGACACTTTTAAGAAACTGATGATTTTACAAAACATTATGTTTATACAGATCTTTTATGTAGTTTTTAAATACATATATTTATTAACATTATAAGACAAAAGAAAATGAATTGAAATTTGTGCTTAAGGCCATTAAAATAAATTATTTGGAGATGAATCATTTCATTCTTTTATTTCAATTATATTTAAAGATCCTCCGAGGCCCTTGTTTCCCAGTGTCTCCCTTCCTTGCACAGCTTTGGTGGGAGTTGTTCCTGCTGTCATGTGACACGAGAGCTAGAAGAATCTGGAGGAGACACTGTCAGGAAGCACAGATGAGAGACAGCACTGGGGTCCTGAAAACAACAGGAGACCCTGGAATAAAGGCTGGAGGAGGAGACTGTGGGGACCGGAGCATACCCTGCAGATCCTCCCGTGTAACCAGAAGACCCCCTGTGCTTTCCTTGTGGTCTGCTCAAGTAAACACAGGCAGACTGAGATCGAAGGGAGACTGGGATGAGCATTTGGCTTCCACAGTGCCCTCAAGACACATTAGTTGCCTCTTTGAGCAAAAAGAGTTTAATTCATAACCTGATTCAATGACAAATTAAATAGCATCATAACAGCAGTAATGTAAAATTGTCAGCTTAATTGACATAAAATACAAATGTTGCCCTTAAGTGTCTTCCATTACTTTGGGACTGGATTTAGAATCTTGTTTTATCTTTATTTTCCTCCTTAGTTCATGACCCATCCTTGTAAACTGTGCTCAGTGCTTATCCTCATTTTGAGAAACACCCTGGCCTCCTCTCTGGGGCCAGTGTGGTAGGTCCAGAGCTCAGGAAGTAACAACTGTGAGTCCCTAATGCAGGGAGGATGTGGAAATCCATGGCCAACAGTTAAATGCACTGAAAAACGTTTCACTCGGGTGAACTAATGCCAATAAATCAGCCAAGTGCTTTTGATGCATTCACTTAAAGACTCAGTTAATTTGGTGAGATGTTGGAGACCACTACGAAGTGGTTATGAGCAGGATTTAAAAATAACTAATTTGCTTTTTTACTTATCTGTGAGCCTGTCCTAGGCCTAGGCCCCTTGCCTGGTGATGGGAGCTGGTTCATAGTAAGTGAACCTCTATGGATCACTGATCCTGGCTGAGGCCCGTAGTGGCCAGTGAGGTCAGAGATACCTCAAAGGGCAAGATAAGACTGCAGCTGATGACATCTTATCTCCACAATCAATTATGTAAATAGACTCTGCAGCTGTAGGCATCTTACCCTGCAGGCATCTCAGTCCAACCAAAAATGCTATCTTGGAGATAAAATAGTTCTCCTTTTTTTGGCATTTTTACTACTTGGAGATATCCTTGGAGTGACTCCCAAGGTCCCACTCACTTATAGCACTTCCCTCAGTATCCCGTCTCTTTGTCTGCTATGGAAATAAATACAGGTGGTCCAGAGAAGCTCTTTGTCTTAGCCCTAATCATAGCTACAGAGCCAAGAACTCTGTAGGGGCTTTGATCCTCCTGGAGCCCTAAAATCATACCACTTGTCTCATTTATTTAACCTTTCACCATAAACTCGTTCAGAAGATTGGTGATCTAGGCCAGGTCCCTGATAGTGAGACTTTAATTGAAATAAGGATCAGTTAATCACTTAGACAAAGTTGTTCTCTTTGTCTCTTCTATCTTTCCCTCTGTAGCCAGCAGTCTATAGGACAAGTTGATTCTTCTTGACCTCATGGCACCCTGAAGTCTCCTGAGGCTGATCTCAAATGAGCTGCACCCAGTCCCGTGCTAGAGTAAATATCTGGAGAAAGATTGGCTGTAAAATGTCCCTCCTTATAAAAGGAGCTTTGGGCACTGAGAGGCAGGGGCAAAATGTGCCATGGAGGAGGACATGATGGAGATGCGCACAGGAAAGTAATTTTATTTATTGATTTTTCTGGACCATCAGTTCCTCATTCCTGATCTTGTGCTTCTCAGCCTGTGCTAAGCCTGGCTTGGTCTCCTCTCCACGGCTCCTCCCACCTCCCCCTGACTCAGGGTAGCAGCAGTGAAGGGATTCAGAAGCTCTGGGGTTCGGAAGAACAATGTGAACAGCCAGAGGCCGTCCTGCATAGAGCCCAGCTGGTGAGGTCATAGTGGGGAGGTGAGGACCCAGGGTCAGCTTTGCAGGGCTGGGTGCTTTCCCGGAGCCCTGGATGCCTGGATCAGATCAGCAGGGGCAGTGGCAAGTCCGGGGATCCTCCATACCCCTCTGCGGACCACAGAGAGAGACAGGGACATCAGCTTCCCAGAGATCATCCGCATCCTCGCAGGGAAGGTGTAGGGGAC
>RJWM01030536.1:0-22917 GCA_004363535.1 Dasyprocta punctata
TAAAAATAAATAAATAATACTTTTTTTTTTTTTTACGAAGGACTTTGCTAGGCACAGTGGCCCGCGTCTGTGATCCCAGCACTCTGAGAGGCGGTGGCAGGACTGTGAATAAGTCCAAGGCTAGCTAGCCTGGCCTGCACAGCAAGATCCTGTTTCAAAAATCAAAGACAAAACTAACACACACACACACACACACACACACATACCCCACAGAAAAGTAACAACAAGGATTTTGATACTGACAGGCAAAAGTAAATAATAAAGCAAACTTTTTACTTTTCAAACAACTTTGTTTTACCTCTTAATTCTTCTAGTTCACTATGAACAGAAGAGTAAACATGGTTCCAAACCAGGCAAAATGGCTGATGCCAATAAGCCCCACACTCTAGGAGGCCGAGGTAGGAGGACTACAAACTGAAGCCCAGTCTGGGCCATCCAACAAGTTAGCAAGACCCTACCACAAAATAAACAACAGAAAATAAAAAAAGGGCAGAAGATGGGGCTCAGTGCAAAGTCCCTGGGTTCAATCCTCAGTACTGCCAGAAAGAGAAACAAAAGGAAGTGCACATAGACACACAGACACATGCGCACAAGTACGGCTCCAAAGTGAACAACTCAAATCACTCCCTTCTAAAGAAACAATAAACTAGGCTGGGGGCATACCTCGGTGGTAGAGTGCATACTTAGCACGTGTCAAGTCCTGGGTTTAATACCTAATACAAGAATGGACAGAAGGGGCGGTGCAAGCCTGGAAGAATAACAAAGTGAGGAAGAGTGCGTAAGAACGCTCTCATCAAACGGGGGTTATCAAAACTATGGTTTCGATTTTAGTTAGAAACAGGAGCCAGACATAAAAACATTGAGCTTATAATGTGTTTAAGTCTAATGCTTAAGGTCACAATGAAAGGCGAAAAAATTTTACCTATTGCATTTTGAACTCAAGTGATAGTTGTGATCAGCTGACCATCTATAGACCAAAACAGAGCTCAGTAACAGCTTCAATGTATGTATGTTTAGAAATAAAAACAATACAAGTTATTTATTCAAAAAGCATGGGTTTCAAAACAAATGATTCACATAAGAAATAACCCACCACACAAGAAATTAAGTTCTATAGTGTATCCAGGAGTGATGGTGCACGCCTGTAATGCCACTGCATGGGAGGCTGAGGCAGGAGGATCATCACTGTGAGTCTGAAGCCAACCGGAGTTCAAGGCCAGTCTGAACTACATAGGAAGACCCAGTCTCAGAAAACCAAAAATACAAGCAATCAAACCAACAAAAAACCGTGGCAAATGTGGCCACTTCATGTAATAATTTACCGAGTATTTTTCAGATTCACTAAGCAATGCACTGCAACAAATATTTACTGAGTCAATAAACTGCCACAAATTACTTTCTGGTGAGATCTTTTTATGAATACTCAAAACACTTGCTTTTATTTTAATTTTATGATAATGAAAAATTGGAAAACCATTTTCATACCAAACAATTCTATACTATGTATTCATTTTGTAATTTTGTGTGAATATATACCACGAACAATGTCTTATTCATGAAAAGTGGTATTCAAATCAAATTATACTTTACATGTAGTCAATTATTGTTACTTGCAGCAGTTACATTCTACAAAGTCACTAAAGCACTGAAATGGTGAATACTGAATCACTGCTACTAGAGTGAACACAGGGTTAAGGGTCCTATAAGCCTCTGGTCCTAATATTTTCATCCACCAATCAGCAGACACCCTTGTTTTCTGTGTTTTGATTTAAAGACACTTTACTTAGTATACATTACTGATTCATTAACACTGAACTCCCAGCCACCAACACAATAGCTCCTGTCTGCAGCATCAGCTGCATTAAGACACATCGCATCCTCCTGCACTCAGAACACTCCATGGCACTTTAGCACAATGTTTGAGGTCACGTAAAATAGCCAAAGTATTAAAAACAGAAAAAGCACAAAAAACAAAACGAAACCGCACTGGACACATCGGTAAGAGGACACATTTATAGGATGCGAGCTGAGAGAACAGGACAAGATGCCACCTCACTGGAGCACAGCTTGGAATGTGCTCCTGAGGTGACTCCAAGGTCTCACCACTCCACACGGGCCATGAATGAAAGTGACGGGAGCACTGATTGCAGACTCACAAATTTCCGTGGGCAAAATCACAAATGGTAAACCTACAAATAATGAGGACTAACACTATAGGGAAAGCTCAACTAAGTAAGTTTTATACCGTAGGTCTGGTCACACATCACTGTAATCCCTGCCTCCACTGTGAGTGAGTTCAAGGTCACCCTGCACCTTGCAAGACCCTGTCTCAAATAAACAAGTAAGTGAAACATTTTAGTACTTCAGTAAGTTTTGTAAGTGTGAGAGTTTATATACTGACAGTTAACAAGAACGCGAAATTTTATGACGCTGTCTTCGAACCTCTGTCACACACAAAAAATCACTACTGTGTTCTTGTAAAGTTTACAGATGAAGAATAAAAATGGAAAATTTAAAATTTATTGTCACCCTTTAAAAACAGTCAATGGGGAGAAAATACTATAGAAAGACATCATAAACAGTAACTTTATTTTATTATTATTTCTTTTTTTTTTTTTTTTTTGGTACCAGGAATCAAACTCAGGACCTCATGCTTGGCATGTAGGCACTGTGCCCCTAGCTACATCTCCAGCCCTATTTTATTCTTTTATTATTTTGGTGCTGGGGATTGAACCCAGTGTCTTGTACATGCCCAGCACATGGTCCCTGGTCCCTATAAGCTACCCCTTCAGTCTTAAAAATCTAATTGTTTATAAGTTCTCTGCCTCTAATATCTCTTTGGGGGGAAAAAAAATCAACCATGTTTACCATCATTTTTACACATTTTAAGAGTTCGTAACAATAAATGTACTTTGAACTATTAAAACAAAAAGTATTTTGTTGTTTTGTTTTTGTGAGACAGAGTCTTGCTATTTAGTACAGGCTGGCCTTGAACTCTCCATGTAGCCCAGGCAATCCTCCTGCCTCAGCCTCCTAAGTGCTGAAACTACAGGTTTACACCCCCCCGCTCGGCTACAAAAAGATTTAAGACACAAGCTCAGCACTCTGGATGTCTAAGGCAAGAGGATCAACGGTTTGAATCCAGCCTGGCAACTTAGCAAGCTCCTGTTTCAAAGTAACAATTTAAAAATGGGCTAGGAGCCAAGCATGGTGGAGTATCAGGAATCAAACTCCTGGGCTAGGTTATGATTTCAAGGCCAGTCTATACTACACAGCAAGACCTTGTCTCAAAAAAGCAAAAAACAAAAACTCAAAAACGAAACATGGCACAATGCGACCCTGCCTCAAAAAACCAGGGCTGGGAGTTTGGCTCAGCGGCTTACGCGCCTGTCAGGCAAGCGCGAGGTTGTGAGCTCAATTCCCGGTGCCACAAAAAAAAAAAAAAAAAAAAAAAAGAAAAGAAACATGGCAGGGGCTAGGGGTGGCACGCGAAAGAAAATAGCTCAATGTGAAGAACCCTGATTCAATCCCTTTTACTGGGAGTGGGGGGCTACAATGCCCACACAGATAATGAACAGTGAAAAGACAACTAGAAATGAAAATCTTGAACATGTATATTCAAGCAAACTATCCTAGTAAAATAAGTTCAATTTTTTTCCAAACATTATCCATACAGCCATAATATGTGCCCAGTTTGCATTGCTGATCTCCATGACACAACTGATATACATACTAAATACCATCTAATCACACTAACACTTGAAATTTATGTTAGTGAAAATTGAAACAAAACACAACAGGTTGATTAAGACCGCAAGAAAATTTGAAAGCTACGATCAAAATCATAAAAACTACCATTTCTTTCTTTCAAATTTTAAATGATATTCATTGCAACATGTTTTTAATAGTGAAAAACAAGAAAAATTCATCTTTTAATAAAAGGCTCATTTAAATCAAGGAACAGTACACAATATTTAATACGAAACAAGCTAGACTATATCATATGTACACATAAAGATCTTATATAGACACAGCATTTAATTCAAAATCATAAAATCAGAGATATACAGAAATAGTATTTATATGATTGACTAAATTACAAACCACAGACTACTAAGTACATGATTCGTTCTGTGAAAAACAAGCATAATTTCACACACACACACACACACACACACACAGAGGTAACAAAGCAGTAGCTTTGGCAATTCAGTTTTTTACAATGAGTTTTATAAGTAGATAGGTTCTTGACAAATGCTGTCTTTTCTTGTGATGGCCATTTTCAATGTGAAGTAATATAAAATTTGTGTTATCTGACAGCTCCTGTGTATCTTCATCTATTCTGGAAAGTTCTGCTAAACATAATTAAAAACAAATACTCCCCAGTTTCAAGATAGAATTTCAGTAATTTTTCTCCAAAAATTCTCAAAAAACCCCAAAATGTTCTCAACACTCACCAATCCCAAAACTGAAATGTTTAATGATATGAAAGGAATCGACAATTTTTATAAGAACCAAAGAGTAAATGTTTTAGGATTTGTAGGCACACATGGTCTCTATTACATATTCTTTGCTTTTGTCTCTTTTTTTTTTTTCCTTGCAACTCTTCAAGAATATTTTTGAGGGTCAGGAATTTAGCTCATTAGCGTAAGCACCTGCCTGGCAAGCACAAGGTCGTGAGTTCTATCCTCAGTACCAAAAAAAAAAAAAAAAAAAAGAATATTTTTGAAAGTTTTTATTATTCAGGCCCACACAAAAACAGGCCATGAGCCAGATTTAGCTTGCTACCCATAGTTTTGAGACCACTAATTGATAACAAGAAATCAGTAATCAGAAGCTGATATTTTAAATATATTACAACAAAGGCATCAAAGGTCACACAGGTTCAGTTTTTTTCCCATATTATGTAATGTGGTATTATAGCAAGTAAATACAAGTTGATGCACTGAACTTGTGTGTGTGTGTGTGTGTGTGTGTGTGTGTGCGCGCGCGCACGCGCGCGCACGTTTTATTAGGGATTAAATCCTGGGCCATCGTACTGAGCTATATCCACAGAACACTTCATATTCTGAGACACAGTATGAGTAAGTTCCTCAGGGTGGGCTAGAACTTGTAATCCTCCTGCCTCAGTCTCCCAAAGTGCCAGGCTTACACATGTGTGTACCAATAAACCCAGTTTAATATACTGAATTCTGTATGCTAGATAAACTGATCAAAGGACTGAAATACAGTAAAAGCAATTTCAAGAATTTATATTATTTAACTATCACTATGTATGTGCCTATAAAGCATACATTTCCACCAAAAAAAATTAGCTAACATTTAATTACAGATCAAAGTTCAAATCTCCTTTTATGATAATTAAAACCATTCACATATTCAAATAATCAAAATTAGTTCTTTGTTTCGGATACCATCAACCCCTAAAAATTAAGTACTGAATTAAGAACCTGGTAGTGATTTATTTGGTTTTAATTTTATCATGACTATTATAAAATATTAACAATCTAAAATATTCTTTAGAAGTGTATATTTATGAAACTTCTTAATATTTACCATGTCAGTAACCAATTACTTTGTTTTGTTTGTTTGAGTCAGGGTCTCACTTTGTAGTTCAGCCTGGCCTTGAACTCACTATGTAGCCCTGGCTGGCCTCAAAATCACAGCAATCCTCCTGCCTCAGGCTCCTGAGTGCTGGGATTACAGGTATGCACCACCACACCTGGTCACCAAGTAACCAATTACTATACCACCTTTTGCTTTCTCTTTAAAAGACAGTTTTTATTTATTTGATTTTATCTAAAATTAAAAGATTCTCATTATCATCACCAAATGTAAGTTTCATGATGAATAATAAACCAGGTCAAATTAAAATCTAAAATGAAAAACTCATCCTGCAGACCTAACCAAATATTCATAAGAATCTTACCTAGACTGGTGGGTTTTATCAATTCATCCAGTAAGTCATAAAATGGTAGTTTTTGGAGTTTTATATCCGGATGGACTGGGTGAAGAGCTGATGTAAGATGTGGGAGTTCCAGTTCATGTTTAGGTCCCAGAAGAGAAACAGGGAGTAACGGTGATGATGCAGGGTGACCGTCATAAGTGAGCTGTGGAATGGTAGATGGAGACAAAGTTGCTGGCATAGGACTTGAATGTACATTGGGGATAGACAAGTCCGCAGGCGTCATGATTTTCTGGGGGAACCGCCGCCTATAGAGTTCTTTAATTTTCATTTGCACAGCAGGACTACAGCCAGCCTTGAGTAAATGCAGGGCCTTTGTGAGCAGTTCGTGTTTGCGTCCGTGTTTGTTTCTCCCGGCGTAGCCCAACAATACTTGGAGTTCAGAAACTCTAAGGCTCATAACCATTTGCTTGGAGAAAAAAATAAAATGTAAAACATTAGTATCTAATACAATACTGAACAATATTAACCAATACTTTATTATAACCCCTCTACTTACAGACTAGACTGTTTGAACAAGGCCAGCTCATTCATTTATAATCCTAATGGCTTCAAACTTAAAATGCAATCACTTAGCTGGGTGTGGGGCATGTGCCTGTCACTCCAGCACCGTGGGACGTTAGAACAGGAATACCGTAAATCTGAGAGTTCTGCCTGGGCAACTTAGCACAATTATGCTTCATGATGAAACAGAAAAGGGAAGCTCAACATAGCTCAGTTCAAAATCTCTGGATTCACTGAGTGTGGTGGTACACACCTGTAATCCCAGCACTCAAAAGGTTGAGGCAGGAAGATTGCCAAAAGTTCAAGGCCAGCCTGGGCTACATAGTGAGTTCAAGACCACTTTGAACTACACAGCAAGACCCTGTCTCAAAAAAACAAAAAAACACAAAAAAAAAAAAAAAAAAAAAAAAAAAAAAAAAAAAAGAAAGAAAAGAAAAACAAACAGTAACCCCAAAAAAAGGGGGGGGCCAGGAGTTTGGCTCAATGGCTTAAGCGCCTGACTGGCAGGTGCGAAGTTGTGAGTTTGAACCCCGGTGCTGCAAAAAAAAAAAAAAAAAAAACCCACACCCTGGATTCAATCCTCAGCACCAGAGAAAAAAGGAAAATTTTAATCACTTAAGTAACCAAAGAAATTTAAAATTAATGTTCCTAACTTCACTGGCTTCCACCTAGGATTATGCAACATATCAGATGAGGTACACAGCAGCAGGACTGTATCTCACTTCCTCCCAATGTTCTGGCGAGATTGGCAGGTACTCAGGCAGCAGTTAAGTCTCCAGGAGAATATGCTATGTATGTGGCAAGAATAACAATGTGCCCTCACCAACAGTTTGGTTTGTTTTGGTTTTTAGCCATGCCTGGCTAACAATTTTTGTTCTGTTTTTTTTCTTAAAAGAAAAACGTAAATACATATGAAACTAACAGCCCACCTCAAACGCAGGATATTAATATCAAGTATTAGATTCTTCACTAACTTTGAAATTTGTAGAATTAACTTTTGTTTTGGTTTTTTGGGGGTTTTTTTGGTACCAGGGATTGAATTTACAACTTCGTACCTGCCAGGCACGTGCTTATGTCACTGAGCTAAATCCCCAGCCTTATTTTTTGAGACAGGGTCTCACTACAAAGTTCAGGCTGGCCTTGAACTCACTTTGTAGCCCAGGCTGGTCACTAATTTGCAATGATCCTCCTGCCTCAGCCTCCCAAGTGCTGGGATTACAGGTGTGCACCACTACACCCGGATAACTGTACCTTTTTTGACCAATCACATATCAAATACTATATATGATATTTTCACATGGGCTGTCACTAAATCTTTGTAACACAAGGTGTTAACCTTTCTGCTTTACATATGAGTAGACTAGTTCTAAAGGATTAAATAACTTATTTAAGGCCACACAGCTAAACAGCAATCAGGATTCTAAAGCTCCTGCTCTTTCCACTAACCCATTAAGAAAGGAAAAAAAGCCAGGCATTTTGGCGCACGCCTTTAATCCCAGCACTCATGAGGCTGAGGTGGGAGAAGTGTTGTGAGTTCGAGGCCGGTTTGGGCTACAACAGGAGCGCAAGGTCAGCCTGAGCTACATAGTGGGACCCTGCCTCAAAAAACTAGGGCCAGGAGTTTGGCTCAGTGGCTTAAGTGCCTGTCTGGCAGGCATGAGGTTGTGAATTTGATCCCCAGTGCCACAAAATAAAAAAGAAAGGAACAAAGCTAAACATGTATTAACTCTTATTCCATTTAGAAGAATGAGCTAAAAGTCCAGGAATTCAAACCACATACCATAACGTGTGAAGCTACAGTAAAGAAATCTAACTTTATTTAATCCTGTGTTCACAAACTTAGTCACTTTCTCCCCTAAGCCTCCCACACTAAGAAGCTGACAACCAGAAAGACCTATCTAATCCAGTCCCCCTGTTTTAAAGCATCAGAAAATGGAATTCAAAGACAATAAATGACTTACCCTAGGTCACACAGCTATTAATGGTAGAATCCTAAGTCTTCACTATCAGTGACAGAAGTGTTCAGATGAAGACGCACACGTCAACCTGCCCTTACTCCCCACTCACCAAGCCCAAAACATAAAAGCTGTGCTACTTCCCTAACTCACCACTTAGTATACTGACCCTCTTCCTCCTAGTCAATCCTCTTGGGTCTTTGTAGGTGGCAAAACAAGTACCAAAAAAAAAAAAAAAAAAAAATATGCAAAGAGTTTTATTGGCAGTAAATTTGATTAATCAAAGGTATAAGGGCAACTTTGCTACTTCTTTGGTCTGGAAAGCTTGTTTCCTCATGGTCAGGCTTTATCAAGTCTGCCTGACAGGACCACTTGTACTGGTTAACTTTTCATGTTTTTATTTTAGTATTACCTTGCTACACGATTTTCTGCTTGTATATGTGATTCAATGACCACTAGACTGAGGTTCTCTAGGGCACATGCTCATCTTATCCTCAGCATCTAGGACAAGGGCCTCCTGACAACAAGAGAAATTTACAAATATCTGCAAAATGAACAAATGAAGAAAGGCACACCAAACTTGTATGGGGATGGAGGTGGAATGCAGGAGTGAATTATCCAAATGAATGCCCAAACACAAGCTCTACAGAGGAATGCAAAGATGTAACACAGACTATAAACAAATTCTGCCAACCCTCAAAATGTTCCTCTTTATAGATGTTATCAGATTGCAAACAATTACGAATTATAATGTCAGCAGTTTCTACTTACTGAAATATCACATGGGGTACAAAAAGAGTTTTTAAAATGTTTTATCATTCCTTTCAAAAGGAAGAGGAATTTGAAAACCTGGGTGTGATGGCACATTCCTGTAATCCCAGCACCTGGGAGGTTGAGGCAGGAAAATCGTTCACATGTTCGAGGCCAGCCTGGGCTACAAAGCCAGCCTAAGGTCAGCCTGAACTGCATAAGGAAACCCTGTCTCAAAAAGACCAAAACAAAAAAAAGGAAGAGGAATTTGAAACACAAAGGCAGTATTATTGTGTCTACTTTTAAAGAAATAATTCAAGTGCAATAGAGTACCCAAGCCTCTAATCCCAGCTACCTGGTGGTTGGGGGGGGCGGTTCAGGCAGGATTCAAGTTTGAGGACAGTCTGGGCAATTTGGCAAGAACTTGTCTCAGAATAAGAAGGGATGGGGATACAGCCCAGTGCTCCCTAGGTTCAATCACCACTGAAGAAGAGAAGAAAGAAGGACTGGAAACTTTAGAGATTCAATATTAAGTTGGCATTGGTCAAATGTACTTTGCTTTACAAGGAAAAAGAATATACAGTATATAAATTTTAGAGAAAACCGGCTAGTAATGCGGCCCCACAGAATGGTAAACTTCAAACACTGCGATGTGACTTTTGGCACTGTTTCATGACTAGGCAGCACAGTCTCTGAGCAGGGACTGCACAGGACACATGGGAAGCTGTGGAGGGGCTGGGTGGTGCTAACTCACCTCTGGCACCGCCACACGGTCAGTCCGATGGAAACCCACAGAGATAATCAGTATTGATTACTGATAGTATTTTAACCTACTTACACGTGCACATGCCTATGAAGACAGATGTAGATATTGTTTTCAAGACATGGAAGCTTCCTTGGGCCTGTATTTTATAAAATAACTTGTTAAAAATACTTTGTAGCTGCTGTGGTGTATAAGAAGTACAAAAATGTATCAAATAGTATAGCCCTGATGCCAGCACTCAGGAGGCTGAAGCAGGAGATTCGCCATGAATTTGAGTCCAGCTTGGGCTACAGTCAGACCTTGTCTCAAAAAAGCCAGAAAACAAACAAGTGAAAAAGCTTTTGTTCATGATATTGTTACCATTATGCATACAATGTTGCCAACATTAGAAAATAAGTGACTTTGGTAAATTTGTATTCCACAATGGCTTCAACACTGTCTCAAAAAAAAAAAAGAGCCCAAGAAAAGAAAAGTTGTCCATGAAGGAACTGTCCAGTGATAAATGGACAGATGAGTCCTCTTTTGTCAAGATAAGTAAGGCCCTATGATCCATTTGTAGGAAAACTGTCAGTTTTCAAACATTACAGCTTGGAAAGTCATTATATTCAAAAACATGCTGCCAATCTTAAAGTATATCAAGGAATGTTTTTTTGTAAAGACAAAATAGCAGAATTGAAAACAAGTCTGCCTCTCCACAAAGTGTCTTAAGCTACAACTCAAATGGACTCTATTGCAAAACTTATTGTGGTAGCAAATCTGATAGCAAATAAAAAAAATTCAAAGCCCTTTACCAATGGTTTCCATTATTAAGCAATGTATGGAAAGCTAGGCCAACAGAATTTATCCTAATAAATTGAGTTTTCTAAAATCATTTGTCTCACCAGACTATAGTCAGGCAAACTAAAGAAAGTGGAAAAAAAATTAGATTCGGAAGGTAAAGCTATTGGTTTCAAATTGTATGCTTTGGCAACAGATAACTACCATATGGCTCGACCTACCATTTTTGCTAAAAGTAATGATAACAAATCATAGAAGAAATGGTTTCTTTGGTGCCAGTAAGAGATAAAACTAAATCTTCTGGATTTACATGAAGCAGTAGAAATTAACTAAAATGATTAACCTTTGTCAATGTATCTGCCTGATTCAGCTACAGATACCATCCCAGCCATGATTGGTAAAGAAGAGGGGTTTAAGGGCTGGGAGTTTGGCTCAGTGGCTTAAGCGCCTGCCTGCCAGACACAAGGTTATGAGTTCAATCCCCAGTACCGGGTAAAAAAAAGACAAAGAAGAGCGGCTTACAAAACTAATGGAGGGTGATGCAACTGCCACTGGCAACTCACATTTGAAGAAACAATCACTGCATCACACACCAAGAAAATTTATTTGCAAAAGCTTTTAAAATGGATCATGTTGTGGAGCCAGGGATTTAGTTCAGTGGAATAAATGCCTGCCTGGCAAGTGTGAGGTTATGAGTTCGATCCCCCGTACCAAAAAAAGAGGATCATTTCACGCAGATTATAATTAAAGCTGTGAACGTCACAATATCCAAGGGATTAAATCATTGTGAATTCCAAGAGTTCCCTGAAAGTATTAATACTGATTTACAGGTATATCATTTACTTTTCTAAAGGTGGCTAAATCAAAATAAAATGTCAAGAAGATTTCATGATTTGCTAAATGAAATCAAGTCATTCATGAAATCAAAAGGCAAATCTATATCAAAACCTGAAGAGGAAACATGGCTCACAGATTTAGCATTTTTGGTGTATAGTATTTGACTGCTCATTTAAAAAAGTGAAACACAGATTTTCAATATAAAAAATCAACATATCTATGCTGTGTTTTAAACAACAATGTTCAAAATAAAATGTACACTATGGCAAGCTCAAGTTATAACGAATAATTTTATGCATTTTGACACACTGATTAATCACAGTTTTGTGAACAGCATAAAATACAGCCTTGCTTTCTTTTTGCTTTCTGTTTTTTGAGAAGGGTCTCACCACACAGATCAAGCTAGCTTGAACTCACTATGCAGCCCAGGCAACCCTTGAACTTGTGGCAATTCTCCTTCCTCATCCTCCTGAATGCTGAAACTACAAGCCTGAGCCACCATGCCCGATTGGCCTTGCTTTTTGAGGGGTTTTCTGTTTGCAGGGTTGGTTGGTTGGTGGATTTTGAGACAGGGTCTTGCTATGTACCGAGTTCAGGCTGGCCTTGAACTCACTATGTAGCCCAGGATGGCCTCAAACTTATAGCAATCCTCTTGCCTCCACTGTGAGGCCTAGAATTACATGCATGTGCCACCACATGCAGCTTTGCTTTCTGTTTTGATACAGAAATTTGTGAACAAAGCCAGACGTGGTGGCTCACACCTATAATCTCAGCATTGCGGAGGCTGAGGCAGAAGGATCACTGTGACTTCCAGGCCATTCAGGGCTACGTAAGGTCAAGGTCAGCCTACACTAAATAGCAAGACTCTGTCTCAAAAGACAGAAACAAAAACAAAAACAAAAAGGACATCTGAGAACAAGTTTCAAGACTTTTGAAAAACAATTATCAATTTTTTAGTGTATCTGTAGCTCCATTTCAGATGGCAAATATATTCCCTATAAATTTTCAAATGGTACACAGTTATACACATATAAATCAAAGAAAAATTTGATCAGTCTCTTTACTAGACTTTTATAGGACCTATCTTCCCTGAGAAAAACACCCTCACTTCCCAATCATACTTTTCTCATGTCATTACTTTTTGGCAGTACTTATACATTCTGAACACCTATTTTTTCAATCCCTTTTATTTCAAGGAGAAAAAAAAATTTCAAAACAAGTCAATTGGGGCAACAATAGTACATACATTGCACATTGTCATCCCCAAATAATTCACACAGAGCACAAGACATCGGCATTCAACTGTCCAAACAATACGATCACAAATCTTTCTCTTCAATGAACTCAGAGAAATCAGTAGTGTAACTATCCTAACTAGTTTTATATATATATATACACACACACACACACACACACACATACATACACACACACATATTGTTTCTTTTAGGTTCTCACACTAGTAAGAAAATACAATGTTTACATGTGTGTCTTATTTATTTCACTTATGAGTATGGTCTCAAATTGAATCCATTTACCTATAAAGCTCTCTAGTTGATCTTTTTTATGGCTGAGTAGTACTCCATTGTATAAAAATACCACATCTTTTTTATCCATTCCTCAGTCGATGGGCATTTGGTTGTGAACACCTATTTTTAAAGAGAAAGCACGTGATAATTTCTGAAGATCATCTTGAGAACTCACTAATAACTGCATCTGCTTCCGCTGAACCAGGCATTGACACATTTGTTTCACAAAAAGGTCAAATACCCCGTTAGTTTTATGGTTATGTTGCCCACTTAAGATGTAATTGAGAAATATAAAAAGGAAGTTTTATTAATTATACACATTAACTATATTATATACACTATCTACATGTGACCTAAGACAATTCCTCTTCACTCAATGCAGTCCAGGTAGCCAAAAGGTTGGATACCACTGAGAGACAACTATCTTTCCACTGCAACTCAACTCCATTCTTCAAAAATAAACAATGCAAAGGGATGAAAAAAAAGAAAAAATGAGAAAGAAAAGTAAGATGTGTTGTATACAAGTACCAACATTCCACAACACCATAAACTTGGGCCAGAGATATATAGCTCAGTGGCACAGTGTCTGCCTGGCAACCGCAAGGTCCTGAGCTCAATTCCTGGTACCAAAAATAAATAAATAAATAAATAAACAAACAAACTCTTCATTGATAGCCAGGCATGGGAGCACATGCCTGTAATCCCAGCACTTGGAAGGCTGAAGGAGGCTGAGGCAGGAGGACTGTTGCAAGGTGGAGGCCAGCCTGGGTTACAAAGTGAGCACAAGGCCAGCCTGAACTGCACAGCAAAACCCTGTCTCAAAAAGACCAAAAAAATAAAAAATAAAAAATCTCTTCATTGATGACACCTGTAGTCCTTACTCTAGAGGTTCAACCAGTGGAAGGTCACAAGATGTACTACTGTATTATTTTTCTTGACAATTTATGTAAAACTGCTTCCTTGCTTGATGGTCCTAGGAAAAAGTTAATAAGGCAGCAATAAACTTGACAGCACTCAATTAAACATTTTTTGACTGTCTCTGAAAGGCAACGCAAGCAACAACAACAACTAAAACAATACAGTCCATGGCACACTGCACATATTTCAAAGTAAGCTGCTACTAGCAAGTCAAGATTTCTCATTTTTGTTTGCTTTTTTAAAAACAAGGTTCCTCATTAATTATTACAATTATGAGGCAGGTATTGCCCTCACTGTTTTTACATGGAAAACAGATTTAATAATGTTAAAAAACTTAATCAATGTCACACAACTGATTCTACTACAAATGTACTTTCACACTTGACATACTATACTGACATTTAGAGGAAACAAACTTCACGCCTTTTAATAGGGAAACAGGAACAAACAACAGGGTATTGTGATGCATGCCTGTTATCCCAGCACTCAGGACACTGAGGCAGGAAGATTGCTGCCTGTGCTACATAGGGAGCAGTTCAAGGCCAGCCTGAACTACAAAAGCAAGGCCCTGTCTACAAAGCAAAACAAAATAAAAAGATTGATTTGATTAACACTCAGCCGGGCACGGTGGCGCATGCCTGTAATCTTGGAACTCAGGAGGCTGAGGTATGAGGATTGGTGTGAGTCTGAGGCCAGCCTGGGCTACATAAGTGAGTTCAAGGCCAGCCTAAACTGCACAACGAGATCTTGTCTCAAAAAAAAAATAAAAATAAAAAAGGTGGGGGGGGAGAGAGAAGGGAAAAGGAAAAGATATAAATCTGTATATACATATATGTAAGATAACTAAAACGAACACACTGCTGAATATATTCATCATTGAGAAAGACCAATTAATACTGATATGATTAGATCAATTTTACGTCTATATCTGTTAATGTAAACAACCATTTTAAAGATAACGATATGCAATATTGCAACCATTGTCAAGTTTCTATCATCCTGTTTTTGTAAACGTGTAATGTTACTGTTGTGCATTTACTCTAGTCATTTGTTTGTCTGTTTTGTTTTTTGTCTGTTTATATATGTCTTTTTTTCTGCTTAAATAAAAAAGGTAAATTAAAAAAAGAAAGTAATTAACATTCAACCTTCATTTCAAGTTTTAATGTTTTGGCTATTTAAAAGTTGGTCATTAAGGTTAAGAATGTGGCCAGGCATGGTGGCACAAGCCTGGAATCCCAGAATTCTGGGAGGCTGAGACAGAAAGATCCCAAGTTTGAGACCAGCCCAGACAACTCAGCCAGAACCTGTTTCAGAACAAAAAATTGTTAAAGGGCTGGGGGAAAAAAAAAAGAGTTGAGGTGTAAAACAGTGCAAAGGTACTGAGTTCAGTCCTTAGTATTGAAAAAAGAAAAAAAAAAAAAAAAAGAATGTATGGGTTCAAGTTAACCACTGCATGTAATCACATTACATGCAAGATCAGAAAGTATCTATTGCTATTACTAGAGCAGCTGTTGCGTACTCAAGAACTGTGATAAGCACGCAGTATTTTTTTTTTTTTTTTTTGCACGCAGTATTTTTCCAAACTAAAGAGGGGGCAGGAACACTGAAACATCTGTAGCATCACTCAGTTAAAATGAAACAGTCAACTCATAATATAAAGCGTTGATAACAGAGGGAAACTAACCACTTAAATGAGAGGTTGAAAGGAAATGCATTCAAATCTGCTAAGTATTTAAAAATCTTCACTTGTTAGCACTACAACAAAATGAGTATTTACGATGAAAGATAACATCAACTACTACTTCTAATAGAAATCATTACCTCCTCAGCAATTTCACAAACATGCTGCTGACTCTACATCCTCAAATGATACAGTTCTCAGAAGCCTAGAGGATTAAAAAAAATGCCTGAAACAAAACTACTCTATGAAGAGCCTCTTAAAGTGATTGTTAAATCAGAGAAATGCACACAATTTTTTTTAAAAAACCCAAGTAGTTCTAAGAAAAAAGAGAAGTCCATCGCCCCATGTCAATTTTCAAATCCCTGAGGCAACTACTTCATGTCTTTTCAACTGTTTCTTTTGGAACTTTTCACTACAGTCTATACAGCTGTTGCTTTTTTTTTTCCTCCTCTTTTAAGTATCTATTGATTTTTCACAATAAGAAATAATGGTCTTTAACTCTGTTATATCATCTCACCTCCCACCTTCCCATAATTTGTGGCTGAATTGTCAGAGCTTACATTATTACCATGGCTGTAAATAATAGTCACACCTTAAACATACATGATGACTATCCTTTTTGTGTAACTGTTTTCCTTACAGTTTGCGACACCATTTTTCCAACTTCTTAATTTTCTATGTACCTACTAGGAGCCAATTCATCTGCAAACTCTCCTAAAAGTCTGATTTTTAATGGACAAATATACAACACATGATATAAAAATACATCAGATAAATCTGTTTTAATTTCTTTTTTGAAGACACACTTCCTATAGCCTTCCACTCCTGCTCTTCTGGACTATGAGTCTGTAGGCCTGACTGGGCATGGGGGCACACCCTGTAATCCAAGCACTCAGGAAGTTGAGCAGGAGGATGTGAGTTTGAGGTCAGCCTGGACTACACAGCAAGTTTAGGGCCAGTCTAGACTACACAGCAAGACCCTGTGTCCACAAAACAAAAATTTCTAGGTCGGGTGTACAGTTATGGTTATGGAATTTCCCTTTGATTTATCTTGGGAATTCCCTGTTTCTCTTCTATATTAGATCTTTTTTTTCCTTATCTCATTTCCTCTTTCTTAGTTTTCTATTTTTAATAGGGTGTTTTCTCCAGTAGCTTTCTGAGAAAAGGGATAGGGAGGTACTACTTATTTTCTTCATTCCTTGAACTATCTTTAAAAATCTTCTTTTACTGAACACACACTTTTCAGTGAAGAAGTACAAACAGCAAATAAACATGCGAAAAAACGTTCAACAGTACTGATCATTCAAGAGACGCAAATTAAAACAACACTGAGATTCCACCTCACCCCAGAAAGAACAGCTAATATTAAGAAGTCAACCAATAACAAGTCCTGGAGGTGCTGTGGAGAAAAAAGGAACCCTTCTTCACTGTTGGTGGGAATGCAGGCTGGTGTAACCACTGTAGAAGTCAATGTGGAGAGATTCCTCAAAAAGCTGGGATTGGAGGTTCCATTTGACCCAGCTATTCCCCTTCTGGGTATCTTCCCAAAAGAATTAAAAACATCATACCACAGCGATACATGTGCACCTATGTTTATAGCAGCGCAGTTCATAACAGCCAGATCTTGGAAAGAACCTAAATGCTCACTCACTGAGGGATGGACAAAATAGATGAGGTATTTCTGTATAATGGAATACTACTCAGCTATAGAGAACAATAAACTGGACACCTTCATACTTAAATGGATATGCCTTGAGAATATACTTATCAATGAAATAAGTCACACATACATAAGCATCGTTATCACTGCACTTGTGTGACAAACTGAAGGAAAAACTATGTATATGTTCATGTATATGTATATAAAAAATAAGATAGTTAAAGGAAAAAAAGAATTCGCAGAGATTTTGATAGATACTGAGGTAAAATCTACAGATAAGTTTAGGGAGAATAAATGTTTTGATATCTGTCCAATTCGCATACATAGTCTATCTTCACATTTTTAGGTTGTATTTGAGTACTTCTGATCAGTTTTTATAGTTTTTAGGATACAGATAATGAATGTATTTTGGTAGATTTATACAGTAATGTTACTTGACTTTTTTTGTGATGTTGTAACTTGTACCTTTACAATTTTACTTTTGAATTGTTCATTGCTTGTACATTGGCCAACACTAGATTTTTGTATATGGCTTTGTGACCTTGTACCATGACCTTGTTAATCCTGCTTGTCTGTTTTATTGGGGTTTTTTGGTAGAATCTTTGTAAATTAAAAATAAAATCTTCATTTACTCGTACTTTACCCCTGAGTTTGACTGAACACAGAATTTCAGGAAGGAAATCACGTCACAATGTTGAAGGACTTTACCTCGCTCTCTTCTGGTCTTTAGTACTGGTATCAATAATCCTGGCAACTGAGCCAGGGATATAGCCCAGTAGCACAGTGCCTGCCAGGCAAGCACAAGGTCCTAAGTTTGATTCCCAAATAACACCCCCCCGCCAAAAAAAAAAAAAAAGAATCCTGGCACAATTCTGATCCCTTCACAGTCACTGATGCATTCCTTTCGGGAAGCTTGCTGTACATTCTCTTATGCATTCTGAAATTTGACAATGTTGTACCTTGGGACTGGGTTTTTTGTTCTGCTTCTGCATGGACTGATAATTGCCCAGCCTTATAAATGGACAGATGCACATACTTTAGTTCTGGAAATTTTTCTGACAGTAGTTTTCCTTCAGTGCTTTTCTCTTTTCTTCCTGTGTGTTTACTATTTAAATACTAGCCTTGAAAGACAGACTCTATGTGATTTCAGGAATACTAGAGATGAACTGCAGGAGAGGAGGCGGATGTTCCCACCATTCAATAAGAAGGTACAGCATTTCCTTCAATTCCTTTTCCAATATATAAAATTTTACACGCTCTATCCCAACTACAAAGGCACAAACCATATTCTGAGAAAGACAAACACAGACACTATTCAAGCTATAGCAACAAGTAAACAGACTGCTTTATGCAAATCAAATAGTGCCAGCTTTAATCATCTCATTTGTTATGACCTTAAATTATCAAAGGTTCTATCTAAACTGTGAATAATAATTAGGAATATCTAGCTGAACAAATAATCATTCTTGTTCACACATCCCACTACAGTGATTTACAAGACTGTTCATAAAGCAGATCTTGTACTATTGTTGGTTTTTTGAGGGTCTTGCTATGTAGTTCAGGCTGGCCTTGAACTCACAGCGACTGTCTTATCTCAGCCTTGTGAGTTCTGGCATTACAGGTGTCTGCCACCACGCATAGTGCAGACCCTGTATTATGAGCCTTTATTGGTTATCATTTTATAGCCAGTTATAATCAGAAAGAATTCTAAAGATAGCCAAAATAGCATTTAATAATGTTATGCACAGCCAGGCATGGTGGCACACGCCTGCAATTCCAGCACTTGGGAGGCTGAGGCAGGAGGATCACTGTGAGTACAAGGCTAGCCTGGGCTACACGCTGCCTCAAAAAAATTATAATACGAGCCGGGCGTGGGGGCGCACACCTGTAATCCCAGCACTCAGGAGGCTGAGGTAGGAGGAGTGTTGTGAGTTCAAGGCTGGCTTGGGCTACAACTCGAGCTCAAGGCCAGCCTGAGCTACACAGTACGACCCTGCCTCAAAAAACAAGGGTCGGGAGTTCGGCTCAATGACTTAAGTGCCTGTCTGACAGGCACGAGGCTGTGAGTTCAATCCCCGGTGCCACAAAAAAAAAAAAATAATAATAATAATAATAATACTTACGTCATGTACTTCAATCATACTTTTGCTTTCTATCTACAACAGCAAGGAATAATCAAAAATTCTAAAATTCTACACATCAAAGCCTGTACAGTTCGATGAAACTATTTGTTCATTATTTTCAAAATCAGATTCATCACTCAATGGAACTAAGTTTGGATCATTTCTAATCCTCCCCATCAGAAATAAAAAGGAACTAGTCCTTTAGCAATTTGTCAACAACACCCAGTCCAACCAGAAAGCCGAGCAAGTTACACAGTTTCTACCCCAAGCAGTAAATCAGGTTGGTCACATATTTCTTCATGATTGCCTTCCACTCAACTTCTCATCTTCTCTTTCTCAATATAAGATAACTAAAAGTGATCTGTAGCACCTATTCCTCTAGATGATCATGTTTCTCCTCTCTTGGACTCTACTGCATCATGCCGATTACACTGAGTTCACACAAAATTACAAAATTATACATAAAAGGGAGATTTCATTCTTCTTCAAGCAAAGTATAAACTTAATACTGATGAAATTCTGTACTATGAGCTGGGCATGGTGGCACATGCCTTTAACCCCAGCACTCGGGAGGCTGAGGTAGGAGGAGCATTGTGAGTTCAAGGCCAACTTGGGCTACATAATGAGACCCTGCCTCAAAAAACTAGGGCCGGGAGTTTGGCTCAGTGGCTTAAGCGCCTGTCTGGCAGGCGCGAGGTTGTGAGTTCAATCCCCGATGCCACAAAAATAAAAAAATAAAAATAAAATTCTGTACCATGATTTCAACCTTTGATAATTTAAACATCATCCCCATTTATACACTATCATATTTCATGAAACAGATGTGCATCAAAAAGCTCCCTCTTGCCAGACATGGTGGTGCACACCTGTAATCCCAGCACCTGGGAGGCTGAGGCACAAAGATCACTGGGAATTTGAGGCCAGCCTGGGCTCCATACTGAGTTCAAGGCCAGCCTGAACTACATAGTAAGACCCTGTCTCAAAAAACAAACAAACTAAATACTAAACATGACTACTAAAAATAAAAAATGTAATCCAGAACAGGTTTAGCTAGGAGGTTGAGGCAGAAAGATCACAAGTTCAAGGGCAGCCTGGAAAACTTAGCAAAACCCTGTCTCAAAAATTTAAAAAAGGGCTGGGGACAGAATTTACTGTAAAGGTCCTAGGTTCAATCCCTAGTATCCCCACCCCAAATATTAGGCCCTAAATGAGCACGCAGAGCAAGGGAGTATAGGAACAACAAATACATAGATAAGCTAGTCTACAGAAACACACAAATAATCATATATTAATTCAATTCTTAAAAGGTATTCCCACAAGCAGGGACTTTAGGGAAACACTACCACCCCTGGGCTCTGTTAATATTTTCATTCTCAGCAAACCATGTAAATGATACTGAACTATGATTAAAAACATTGCACAATCTTCTTGCCTCAGCCTCCCAGAGTGCAACCATACCTAGCTGCTGTTGCTATAACTTTTAACTAGAAGTCTTATTTCATCTATTGGTTGGTGGTTACTTCAACAACTGAAGCACTATTCCGGTTTTTTTAAAAATCACATTTTTACTGTTCCCTAGAATAGGCACATGTGTGTAATCCTAGCACTCTGGGAGACTGAGGCAAGAGGACTGAAAGTTCAAACCCAGCTGGAAGCAACTTAGCAAGATCCTGTCTCAAGGTAAAATATTTTAAAAAGGAGTGAGGACAAAGTGGTATGTGTGGTGAATGCTTCACTCTGGGAGGCTGATGCAGAAGGATGGCAAGTTCAAGCCCAGCCCAGGCAACTTAGCAAGACTCTCAAAAATTTAAAAGGCCTAGCACTCAGGAGGCTGAGGCAGGAGGACAACAGTGAGTTGGAGGCCAACCTGGACTATGTAGTGAGACACTTCTCAAAAAAAATGGGGGGAGAAGCTGAGGATATAGCTCAGTGGCACAGCACCTGCCTAGCAAGCGTGAGGTCTTGAGTTCAATTCCCAGTACGGGGGGGAGGGGGGGGAGCTGGGCATGGTGGCACATTCCCGTAATCCCAATACTTGGGAGACTGAGGCAGGAGGATCACAAGTTAGAGGCCAGCCTGGACTACACAACAGAGACCCTGTTTCAAAAAACCACATAAATAAATAAATAAATAAATGGGTTATCACTTAGTGCAAAGGCCCCGAGTTCATCCCCAGTACCCTAAGGCAGGGGAGAGGGGTTTCTACCCCACACTTCTAGGATATGTCCTCCCCTACATTTTGATTTCTTTTTTTTTAAGTAGAAAATTCAAAGACCTTGGAGATAAGACAGGCACTTATCTCCACATCCAACTATGCTAAGAACAGTTCCTGACACCTACCTAGTAAGTGCCTCAAAGATGATGAGACTGACTCTATCATCTAATACATCTTTCCCAATTTTGTGTCATTTATAAAATTTGAGTTTTGCCTCTTTCATCTTCATTCAGGTCATCCTCTAAAATTTGAGAGTTAACAGAATCAAGACTACAGAGCTCTGTGGCACATCACAAAACACTCCCCACTAAATAACAAAAAAATTACAGGTTCAAGTAAAACTATTCAACTACTTGTAATTTAGGTTACTACTTTATTTCCCCCCAGGATTCTCCAATCTTTTTTTATTTTTTATTTTTTGGAGACAGAGTCTTGGTATGTAGTCCATGCTGGCCTCGAACTCAAGGCAATCTCCTCAAGCTTTAACCCTAAGTAGAGGGATTACAGGTGTGTGCCACCATGCCTAGCTCTCCAATCTTAAAGTAATTATTCAATAAACACTGCTCAGAAAGCTCAAGAAAAATCATTAAGCTTATATTTCAGTACTGATTACAAATTTCAGAGAAAAATTAATTTCAAAATACAATACATGAGCCAGGCGTAGTGGCACACGCCTTTAATCCCAGCACTGGGGAGGCTGAGGTAGGAGGAGCGTTGTGAGTTCGAGGCCGGCTTGGGCTACAACGCGAGCGCAAGGCCGGCCTGAGCTACATAGTGCGACCCTGCCTCAAAAAACCAGGGCTGGGAGTTTGGCTCAGTGGCTTAAACACCTGCCCTGGCAGGTGCGAGGTTGTGAGTTCAATACCCGGTGCCCCCCCCAAAAAAACCACAATACACGCAAACGTTCTAAAAGCTCTGGGAATAATTTCCTCACGTACTACACAGAAATACTTTCTAAAAACAAGTAAGGTAAGCTGGGCGTGGTGGCGCACGCCTTTAATCCCAGCACTCGGGAGGTTGAGGTAGGCGGAGCGTTTGAGTTCGAGGCCGGCTTGGGCTACGACGCGAGCGCAAGACCGGCCTGAGCTACACAGTGCGACCCTGCCTCAAAAAAGCAGGGCCGGGAGTTTGGCTCAGTGACTTAAGCGCCTGTTTGACAGGCGCAAGGTTGTGAGTTCAATCCCTGGTGCCGCAAAAAAAAAAAAACAAAACAGTAAGGTAAATGTCTTACAATGACAGC
>RJWM01030537.1:0-23318 GCA_004363535.1 Dasyprocta punctata
AAAAAAAAAAAAAAAAAAAAAAAAAAAAAAAAAAAAAAAAAAAAAAAAAAAAAAAAAAAAAAAAAAAAAAAAAAAAAAAAAAAAAAAAAAAAAAAAAAAAAAAAAAAAAAAAAAAAAAAAAAAAAAAAAAAAAAAAAAAAAAAAAAAAAAAAAAAAAAAAAAAAAAAAAAAAAAAAAAAAAAAAAAAAAGACAAAAAAGAAAAGACATCCAGTGTGGTGGTACACATATATAATCCCAGCACTCTGGAAGACTGAAACAGGAGGACTGCGTGTTTAAACCCAACCTAGGCAACTTAATGATTTGTGAGGCCCTGTCTCAAAATAAGAACAAGGGCTGGGTGGCGAGATGAGTGCAAAGACTCTGGGTTCAATCCCCAACATTGCCCAAAAAGGTTGGGGGAGATCATTCTGACACAAACACAAAGATCGACCAGATGTTAGAATTATTTGACAAGGATTTTAAAGCCACCATCATAAAAATGATTCAAGAAATAATTATGAACCCTGCTGAAACAAAAAAACCTTTAAATCTCAGCGACTGGGAGTGAGACTGGGAAGCACTCTGGGAACTGAGCCCAGGGTCTGGCCACAGAGTGAGCACAATCACGATCACCAGCACCCCAACTGCAGAATGTATTTTTTAGTATACCAAATGGAAATTAAACGACTAACAAACAGAACTACTGAGATAAAACATTTGCTATTAGAAAATGGATAAACCCTGAGAACGCTGTAAGAGAAACCAAGCAACATTTATATGAAAATGATCAGAATAGGTAAGTCTACAGCGAGAAAAAATAGATTAGTGATTGTTAGAGGATATAAAAAGAGAAGAATGGAAATAACTAATAGGTACAGTGATAAGCATGCTCTGGAATCAGATGTTGGTGTCGTTTATAAAACACTGTGAATTCACCGAAAAGCTAACGAAGTGTATACTTTAAAATGGTAAAATTTTAGGCAGGCGTGGTGGCACATGCCTATAATTCCAGCCTGAAGGGATTATAATCCAAATCCTGTACCATTCAGGAGGAGGCTGAAGCAGGAGGATCCTCACAGGTTTGATGCCAGCCTGGACTACACAGTGAGTTCAAAGCCAGCCTAAACTTCACAGCAAGACCCCATCTCAAAAAATGAAAAAATAGGGGCCGGGGATATGGCTCAGCGGCACAAGCGCCTGCCTGGCAAGCACAAGATTGTGAGTTCAATCCCTGGAACAACAAGCCGGGCGTGGTGGCGCATGCCTTTAATCCCAGCACTCGGGAGGCTGAGGTAGGCGGAGCGTTGTGAGTTCGAGGCCGGCATGGGCTACAACGCGAGTGCAAGGCCGGCCTGAGCTACACAGTGAGACCCTGCCTCAAAAAACTAGGGCCGGGAGTTTGGCTCAGCGGCTTACGCACCTGTCAGGCAGGTGTGAGGTTATGAGCTCGATCCTCGGTACCACAAAAAACAAAACAAAACAAAAAAAAAAAACAATCAATCCCTGGAACAAAACAAAACAAAAAAAAAAGAGAAAACAAAGAAAAGGTAGATTTTATCTCAATACTTTAAAAATAAGAAAATAAGATAAACAACTTTAGCTCATAATTCCATGGACCACCTCAAAAACAACTACACTCTGCCAACTGAAAGATAGCCTAAATACTATGGCTGTTTTTAAAATTAAGGGCCAGGAGTTTGGTTCAGTGACTTAAGCGCCTGTCTGCCAGGCGCAAGGTTGTGAGTTCAATCCCTGGTGCCACAAAAAAAAATAAATAAATAAAAATTAAAAAAAATAAAATTGAAACTATAATTTTAAAAAGTTTCTGAAAAAATTTTCAGATGCAGACAATTTCACTGAAAAATTTTACCAAACTCTGAGAGAATTAACAGCCATTTTATTTTATTTGTTTTTTTATTTTTATTTTTTGGCAGCACTGGGGATTGAACTCACAGCCTCGCGCCTGACACAGGCGCTTAAGCCACTGAGCCAAACTCCCGGCCCTAGTTTTTTGAGGCAGGGTCTCACTGTGTAGCTCAGGTCGGCCTTGTGCTCGCGTTGTAGCCCAAACCAGCCTGGAACTTGCAACGCTCCACCTACCTCAGCCTCCCGAGCACTGGGATTAAACACGTGTGCCACCACGCCCGGCTTCAACAGCCATTTTATATGTTTTCCAGAAACTCAGGAAGCAGAAACAGTTCCCAATTCATTTTTTGAGCCCATTTTACCATACAACCACCAAAACCACATCATGACACAAGAAAATTAAACATCAGCCGGGCGTGGTGGCGCACGCCTTTAATCCCAGCACTCGGGAGGCTGAGGTAGGAGGAGCGTTGTGAGTTCGAGGCCGGCTTGGGCCACGATGTGAGCGTAAGGCCGGCCTGAGCTACATAGTGCGACCCTGCCTCAAAAAACCAGGGCCGGGAGTTTGGCTCAGCAGCTTAAGCGCCTGTCTGGCAGGAGCGAGGCTGTGAGTTCAATCTCCGGTGCCGCAAAAAACAAAACAAAAAAAAAAAAAAAAAGAAAATTAAACATCAATAGCTCTCAAGAACTTACAATGCAAAATCCTTAACAAAATATTTGCAAACTGAATCCAGCAATAGAGAATATGCCACAAACATACAGAATGTGTTTCAATTATGTAAGGGTAGTAAAATATACAAAAGAAAATCTATTAATACACCATAGCAACAAGTTATAGAAGAAACGTCATGATCACATCGACTATCATGGAAAAAGCATTTTTAAAAACTTGATGCCAATATGATAGATGCTTTCAACAATACAAGGAGGATTCCATGCAATTTCATAAAGAATATCCACCAAAAACTTTAACAACTATCTTGATATTTAATTTTCCCTGTAGGATGGGGTACAAAGCAGGATGTCCACTCTCATCAATCTTACTCAATACACCACTGGACATTCTACCAATGATAAACCAAGAGAAAAAAAAAAAAAAGAAAGGCAGCCATACTGGAAAGAAAAAAAGAAAACAGCTCCCATTTGCAGATGACAGATCTACAAGAAAAGCTGTATATAAGTAATAAGCAAATATAACAGGGTTGCAACATAGAAGACCAAAGCACAAAAATCAATTTTGCATTACTCGATACTAATAACAAATGAGTAGAACCAAATTTAAAAAGGTAATAGTATTCATAATTGCTCTGCCAAAATTAAATACTTAGGTATAACTCTAATAAAACATGTATAGGAGCTATATACTGAAAAAGACTTTACTCTTGAAAATCTTTTAAGATGGAAAACTGAAGGCATTTTCAACTGTGCTCCTAGGTTAGCAAACAATATAAAAAAGATATTAATATTTTGTAAATTGAGATATCGGTTTAATGCAACTTCTATCATAATCCCAGCAAAATATTTTATAGATGTACACTTTATTCTAAAGTCTATATGAAAAAGGGGCCAGGTATGGACCCTATAATCCCAGCACTCAGAAGGTTGAGGCAGAAAAATCTTGGGTTACACGCTAGCCTGAGCCACACAGTGAGAATCTGTCTTTAAAAAAATTTTTTTTTAATTTTTAAAACACTTACATGGAAAAGGAAAGCCTTAAAATAGCCAAATCACTACTGAAGAACAACAAACATGACAAACTCACTCCACAATGTCATGATTTAGAGCTATAGTAATTAGCACAGTGTGGTATTGGTAGAGGGATGGGCAGGCACATGCACATGCACATGCATGCACACACGCACTCACACTACAAACCCTTCCTGTGAGTCAGCAGTAACTGTGGGCTGGGAGGAGAAACAGGAAGCACCCTTCCCATGAGCCAACCACCGCAAGGGCCGGGAGACAAGAACACACACCCACACACACTGTAAGCAACCAGCTGATTCAGAGGAACACAGACAGAGTTGACAGCAACTGAGGCACAAAAACAACTTAACTCCTGTATTGTTTGATTGACTTTGCAGGCCTAAAGCTGGTAGCCTAAGCATTTATTTAAAGGATAGCAATATGCAATATAGCAACTATGGGAGCTTCCTTCTGTCATGTGTTTGAAATCCAATATTGTTCTCACTGTTTTGTTTTACTCCACTTCATTGTTTTGTTTTATTCAATGTTTTGTTTGGATTGATTTTATTCTGTTCTGTTTTGATATTATATCTTATGGTATAGTCAGCAATTCTGAAGACAAGAGGCATTATGGTAGCAATGATTGATTTTCTATCATCCTGTTTGGAAGCCCTGTAACACTTTCACTGTTTGGTTTTGATTGGCTTTATTGTTTTATTTTGTTTGGTTTTATTCTCTTTAAAATTAAAATTAAAAAATTAAAAACACAGATATGGTTTCACATACACGTGCCCCACTACTTTCTGGAAAAGGTGCAAAAGCAATTCAATGGAAGTGGGATAATCCTGTCCATAAATGACACCAGAGCAACTTAACTCAACCCAAGCGTGGTGGGGAATGCCTGGAATCCTAGCACTTGGGAGGCTGAGGCAGGAGGAGCATTATGAGTTCAAGACCAACCTGGGCTACAAAGTGAGCTCAAAGCCAACATGAACTGCATCGTGAGACCCTGTCTCAAAAAGAAAAAAAAAAAAAAAGACAAACTAGAACACAACTTAAAGAACACAAAAGTCTTTAGGACCTAGAACTAGGCAGAGTTCTCAGACAGGATGCTGAAAGCACAATCTATAACAAGAAAATGTGACAAACTTAAGCAAATTTTAAAACTTTGCTCTGCAAAACCCTGTGAAAAGGATGAATGTACCTGATAAAAAGACTTGTACCTACTAGGTACAAAGAACTCTGAAAACTCATCATTTTAAAAAGTCTTAATAGAAAATGGACCAAAAACTAAGACATTTAAGAAGGCATAGCAATGAAGGGAATGGGGGAGGGGGCTAAAAGAGGGATGGATGGTACCAAAACAAGTTATACCCCCCCCAAAAAAAGACATTCAGTCAATGGACTTACAGATGACAAATAAGTACATTAAAAGATGTTGAGCACCTTTAGCTATGCAAATTAAAACTACACATAGATAGCAATACACACTATTAACATGGCTTTAAAAAATAACTGACAAGGACGGGGTATTTAGCTCAGTGGCACAAGCACCTGCCTGGCAAGCGTGAGGTCATGAGTTCAATCTCCAGTACCAAAAAAAAAAAAAGACAATACTACATGCTGGGTGAGAGTGTGGTGAAACTAGGTCACCACTCACACACTGATGATGGGAATGTAAAAAATGGCACAGCCACACTGGAAAAGTTTGACCATTTCTTCGAAAACTGGGCTTCTTTTAAAATGGACTTTTATGCCTGCCCTGGCAAGTGCGAGGTTGTGAGTTCAATCCCCGGTGCCGCAAAAAAATAAAAAAATAAAAATAAATAAAATGGACTTTTAGATGTGGTGTTTTTATACAATGGAGTACTACTAAGCCATAAAGAAGGATAAACCAGAGACTTTTATAATAGATGCAACTTGAGAACAACTAGTGAAGTAATAAGACACGTGTAAACATCATATTGTTTCATTAGTGTGGGAAGCTGAGTGAAACAACATATGCATGTATGTATGTATGCATATATGTATATAAAAACACTAAGCTAGTCATACTATCGATTTCTCTGAGTTTATTGAAGAGAAAGATTTGTACTGGTATTGTTCGGACAATTTTACGCTGACGTCTGGTGCTCTGGGTGAATGATTCGGAGATGACAATGAGCAATGTGTGCACCACTGTTGCCCCCTGGTTGATGTGCTTTGAAATTTTGCTGGTTTTTTTCTTCTTCTTTTATTTTCTTTTTATACTTGAAATAAAATGGATCTGAAAAAAGAAAAAGAAAGAAAGAAGAAAAAAAAGAAACACCACATCCCTAAATGGCAACATAGGGACCAAAGTAGAGCAGAGCTATGGTAGCTTTTTGTTTACTTACAACTCTGTCTCATAATAAGAAATATATTTATAAGTATTATACGAAAAATAAAAATAAGAGAATAAAATGGACTTTAAAAATGCAACTCAACATTTGTACTGCTGGACATTCATCACAGAGAAATGAAAACTTACATTCACCAAGATGTTCGTACATGAATGTTAACAGCAGCTTTAATCAAAATAGCCCAGTTGGGCGTGGTGGCGCATGCCTGTAATCCCAGCACTCAGGAGGCTGAGGTAGGAGGATTGTTTGTGAGTTCGAGACCAGTCTGGGCTACAAATTGAGTTCAAGGCCGGCCTGAACTGCATAGTGAGACGGTGTCTCAAAAAATAGGACTGGGGTTTAGCTCAGTGACAGAAGCGCCCACATGGCAGGCATGAGGTTGTGAGTTTGATCCCCGGTACCAAAAGAACAAAAACAATGTGAGCCGGGTGTGGTGACGCACGCCTTTAATCCCAGCACTCCGGAGGCTGAGGTAGGAGCGTTGTGAGTTTGAGGCCAGCTTGGGCTACAAGGCAAGCGCAAGGCCGGCCTGAGCCACATAGTGTGACCCTGCCTCAAAAAACCAGGGAGTTTGGCTCAGTGGCTTAAGTGCCTGTCTGGCAGGTGCGAGGTTGTGAGTCTGATCTCTGGTGCCACTAAAATAAAATACAACACAACAAAAAGAATAGCCCAAAACTGGAAATGACCCAAATACCCTTCAGGAAGAAATGGTTAAACAAACTGCTGTAACACCCATGCCGTGGAGTATGACTCACCAACAGAAAGGAATTATTGGTATATACAATAACTTGGATGAACCTTAAGTGAAAACAGCAATCTCAAAGCTAGATATTTTATAATTCCATTTACATAACACTCTTACTATAAAATAAAATTACAGGGAGAATAGATTTTAGTGGTTGCCATGGGGTAGAAGTATATGGAAAGGGGACAGAAATGGAGATAAAGAGTAGTCTCAGAGGACCCTGTGGTTAGATACAATCATGTATCTTGAATTTAATGGTAGTTACACAAAGCTGTAAATGCAATAAAACTGCACAGAACCACAGGCATGGTGGTTCATGCCTATAATCCTAGCACTCAAGAAGCTGAGGCAGGAGGATCACTGCAAGTCTGAGGCCAGCCTAGGCTACAGAGTGAGTTCAAGGTCAGCCTGAACTACACAGTGAGACCCTGTCTCAAACAAAAAGTTACAATTTCTTTCTTACACATACCTATGATTTTATCATAGTAATTTATAAATTATGCACAGTAGATGACCAATAATAAAAAAGAACATTTGTAACAGTATACTGTTTCCTTCTTCACAGTGTCACAGGAGACTCTTTTCCATATATATAACTTAGCAATCTCATCACATGATTTTGTTTGTTGTTGGTGTTGTTGTTGTTAAGAGCCTTACACTTCACAGAAAGGAAGCATTTTATGGCTCATCTTTGGCATACCCAAATTACCAACTCCTCTCCTCTCCTCTCCTCTCACATGCGGGGGCCATTACTGTGTAAACTAAAGGTTATCTGCACATATGCATTGCAACACAAAGTCATTCAATCTGATAACTAAGTGACTAAGGGACTAATGCAGAGGCAGGCAGGTAAGGAACACAGCATGGATACATGGGACAAAGGAATAATTCATGTTGGGGGAGCCAGTGGCAGATTTCACCACTTTGCTCAGAACAGGGCACAATTTAAAACTTAGGAATTGTTTATTTCTGGAATTTCTTACCTAAAATCCAGACCTCAGCTGACTATAGGTAATTGAAGCCACAGAAAATAGAACCACAGGTAAGGGAAGACTACCATATAAAGGAATACTCTGTCTAGTTGTTGGTATTTCTAGTCATTATTACAACAGAATTAGTTTTACCAATAATGAAATACCAAACCTAAGTATTATTAATCATAATTATCTACTGAACTATATTTCTTTCACTCAAAGGTTTGCTCACTTAATGAACATCCCTGTAAGCAAAATATTAAATTCTAAACCGGGCGTGGTGGCATACACCTTTAATCCCAGCACTCAGGAGGCTGAGGTAGGAGGAGCATTGTGAGTTTGAGGCTGGCTTGGGCTACAAGGCAAGCGCAAGGCCGGCCTGAGCTACATAGTGCGACCCTGCCTCAAAAAACCAGGGCTGGGAGTTTGGCTCAGTGGCTTAAGTGCCTGCCCTGGCAGGTGCAAGGTTGTGAGTTCGATCCCCGGTGCCACAAAAAAAAAAAAAAAAAAAAAAAAAAAAAAAAATTAAAATTCAAAAAAAATAAAACAAAATAGAAAAAAAAAAAAAAAAAAAAAAAAAAAAAAAAAAAAAAAAAAAAAAAAAAAAAAAAAAAAAAAAAAAAAATTTAAATTCTAGAGTGATTGAACAAATGGGGTGAAAAGACAAATGGAAACGATTCTACCACACTCAGTGATAAAAAGACACATGTAGGCTCCAGTTGTTTACCCGAACAATCACTTTCACCCATCTGCATACGATTTCCCAAAAAAAGCCAAAACACAGTAAAATTTTAACTAGTTAAAAGGACTACGATAATGTAGGGAAAACTTAACACCACTCTAACTCAGAATAGGCAATATTGTTTTTGTATTATAAAAATAATTTACTTCATAGAAAATAACAATAATGTAAATAGGAAGATAAGGAAGAATATCTAAAAAAATTACCCATAATTATTTTAACATCCCCCAAAATTTTGCAAGAATGTAGTAACAGGGTTGGAGACAAATTTTAAACATGATTCATCTCTACTATAAAACAAGTCCTATACTGCAATTTTTTTACACTATAAATCTGGGTTCATAAATAGAATCAGTACACAAAGCACACAGTACAAATAAATATCATTTTGTAAAACTGCTACTTCAGTATAAATACACGTGTATATGAGTAGAAAGCATCTTTTAGAAATAGTTTTCAAGTGTCAAAGCAACTTCTCTAATATGTGTTTGACTAACTACTGGCCTAATATGACTGAAAATTTAAAACCATTTCCAATAAAAACCCTAATTCAGACTTTCATCATTTTACAGCAATACACATCCTCAATGCCCCACTTCTATACCCTCACTTATTTCACTCTTCTTCCATCTTTTCATTAATTCTTTAGCTGCAATGTCAAGTGTACTTCACATACCAGAGTAGGTTAATGTGCAAAACAGGCAAGAGCCTTCTCCTAAACCCTAGAAAGTGGAGGCTGAGCATAAGTGAGACTGTGAAAAAAATTTCCACTTTACCAGACCTACAAATTTGAGAACATAAAAATGACTATTACTGGGCCCAGGGATGCAGCTCAGCGGCACAAGAGCCTGCCGGACAACCACAAGGTCCTGTGTTCGATTCCCGATACCAGGAAAAAAATGAATATTACTCCTACCTGTGAGGAAAAAATAAACCAAAAGAATCAAATTAGTTGAAGATATATCCCCAAAGTTTTGGCAAGCCATCACTGTAACCAATATATATTCTCAAGACTGTTTAAAGTACTTCTTAGTAAGGTTTTCCACTTACTAAAGAAGTTAGCTCAGACACTATTCATTCTAAAAGATGACCAAGTCATTATGAAAACATAAGAATTTACAATTCTGTAAGCGTTTTTCTAAATAAGGCCTCTTACCAGAGTCAAGCTGAAAACTGGGGCTCCTAGAACAGGCACAGCTGTAAGAACAGTCATCATCATAAAAATCACACTATTTACTCTTTCCATACAAAGCCAAAAACAAAGACACACTGCCATATGTTCTGAGTAATTATTCACAAAGCTTAACGGCTTGGCAATGACTCATCACTTGCTCTCCTCACGCCAGTGATCTCCCATCTCCATGATACTATTTGGTTACTCTTCCCATTGCTGAGACAAAATACAGTTAAAGGAGGAAAGGGTGATTTGGCTCACAGTTTGTGGAGGTTTCAGTCCACAGCTGGCTGGCTCCAGGGCAGTGTACCTGGCAGAGGGCATCACAGAGGAGAAAGAGCTCATTGCAGGCAGAAGGCAGCAGGGAGCACGTCACAACCAGCGACCCTCCTGTCCCACCACCTCATCCCGGCTCCCCACCTTCAGGGCGGACAGCACTCACACCCAAGTGGGGCAGTCTGAATCCTGCCAAAACTAAGCCAAACCAATCAGTGGACTAATTTAATAATCACAAACTCCAGATCCGGCCACCTCTGCATGAAGCTTTGTGGGGACACCTACAAAAAAGCCATCACAGATGCCAACACCAGCCAAAAACCTTAAGTCATTTTGTCTCACCTTTCTCTCACATCTACTGCAGCAGCAAACAAAGTCTCTAACTTCAAAATACATTATATCTAGAACCGCCCCACTTCCACTACCACCCCTCCCTTAAATAACCTCTCCTCCCAACCTCGTGTCCCTACAAAAATTACCCTCCACACAGCAGCCCAAGTTTTAAAACAGGCTACATAAGGTCAAATCTCTGCTCAAAAATATGCAACGATTTTCAATCACACTCAGAGCAAAAGCCAAGTCCCTACAATGACAAACTGACCATCAGGACCAGTGCCTGGCACATATCAGAAGCTCAATAAACGTTTGTTGAATGCATTAATCAATCACATAATGAAGCTTATTTTCAAAGGAAAAAAATTATTTGCTGAAGGAAGAACAAAAATAATCCAGTTGTCACAAGTAATGCCTCATTACCACTGTGAACAGTAACATTGAGCACTTAGTATCCAAGAAATATGCTGAGTATTTTACATATACAGAGTCCAACAAAAAAAAATGTATACATCAGGAAAGAAAAAGTCATACAAATACTTTAATACTAATTTTACTGAGACATCATGAGATGAATACAAGTTACCTTTGGCCTCTACAATTACAACAGGTGTTCAAAGCAGTGGCCACTAGCTTCCAGACATTCATTAGCACAGTGAACTTAAGTATGCATATATATATATTGGCAGATTCTGTATATTGTTTTTTATCTAATGATTAAAATAATCCCATGAGCCGGGCGTGGTGGCGCACGCCTTTAATCCCAGCACTTGGGAAGCTGAGGTAGGTGGAGTGTGGTGAGTTCAACGCCAACTTGGGCTACAACGTGAGTGCAAGGCCGGCCTGAGCTACATAGAGCAACCCTGCCTCAAAACACTAGGGCCGGGAGTTTGGCTCAGTGGCTTAAGCGCCTGTCTGGCAGGCATGAGGTTGTGAGTTTGATCCCTGGTGCCGCAAAAAAATAATAATAATAATAATAATAATCCTATGAGTTAAGTATTACCAGTCTTGCAAAGTACATGCAGTATTAGTAAAGCAAAGCATGCAAAGGTAAGATTTAGGTCATACAGTTAACAAAAAGCGTAGGGCCTAAAAACCTAGAACTGCATGACATTTCAATCTATGCTCTTAAGTGGTAGGCAATTATCTTTTCAGATTAAAGCTGACATTTATTAACTGACTATTATGTGTCAGATTAAATTATTTACAGTAATTGTGAAGTCTCCATGAACTATTTAAATCTTTCAAAAACCCAAGGCTACTACCATTTTTAACTGTTTATCTAATACATCATTTCCCTATTTTAACAAGAGACCCTCACCTATTTTGTTTGTCGAAATATTGTGTTACCTAGCTCAAAAGCTTTACTTTCCAGTCTCCCCTGCAAATGCTAAATTACACAGTTCAGGCCAATAAAACTGAAGTGGAAGTTACTGAGTAAGGTATCCAGGGAAAAAAAAGGCCCTTGGAAAGGGAGCCAACTTAGCTGACACGTATCTTTGTCCTCTTGCCACATGCTTCTGGCCTACATACTAACATGAAGCTAGAGGTAAAACAAATGTCTTGCAACAATGAGGATGAAAGTCACATGCTAAGTATGATGGCGTCAAAAATCAGGAGGCAAGTAGCTGACAGTCTGGACTGGCCTGCCACCTGCAGTCAGCCTCTTGTAGAAAGGGGAAATGGGGGAAATGAAGTCTCTTACTAAGGCCTGTTATTTCATATAATCCTATAAGGGTGTTGGCCCAATGCCAGGTTCAGTGCAAAAGTTACCTTGGCTAAGTCTGCCTCCCATCAGGGAAAATAGTACACTATTAAGCCGTTACTCTACTATTAAACCTTCATACTGTATTGGTACAGCATGAAGTCCTTCATAGTATGAGGGGACAGAGGCGAGGTTCTGGAATTTGTATTTGGAAACCAATACTTTAAACATCAAAATGTGTAGCCAATGAAAATTAATAAAAATAAAAAAGAAGACAAGAATCAAAATTTTTTTTCCAATACTGGGAATCAAACTGAGGCCCTTGCACTTGCCAGGCAGGTGCTGTGCCACTGAGCTATATTCCCAGCCCCGAATCAAATTTATACTAGGCGACTGCCTTTGCCAAACTAAATAAATTATACCCACCTAAATAATTTTAAACTAGTCTGAAGTTTTCAACTTTCTAAACCTAGTCTGAGGAAAGTAGTAAATATTCCTTGAGACTTTTTGAAACCTAATAAAAGTCACATAGTACCACCTTCTGACTGGCTCCTTTTCAATGTTGTCAACATATTGTACAATAGCACTATCCTGGGGACAGGCCCCTATAGCACTATGCTACCACGTCTAACATATATCCCTAAACCCATCTAAACTTGAAGGAGACCCAAAACTAAGGGGGAAAAAGCTACCCCTGAGGTTCCACTATGTGTTAAAAACAGATGTTACAAGATTGCAAAGCACACAAAAAAAAATTTTTTCAAAGCACATAGTACTTCACATTTCATAGCAATACCAAAAACTGTGAAATGTAAAAACAAAAGGAAGAAAAACAATTTAAGTAGATACAATAATTTACCATTTTACGAAGCATTTAACGAGTTAACACATTCCCGCCGACTTAAACCACCAGTGGTGCACGCACGACTATCCCATTGAGCAGTTTGTACCACCGACAGTTCAAGCTGCCCAGGAGCAAGACTTGCAAATTCAAATTACAGTCCCCTCATGAACATGTTCGGCCGTTTCTACAAACAACTGCATCCAATCCACCCCTCAGTCCCAATGACAAAGACCCTATTATCTACATTTTAGACAAAAAAATCAACAATAAAAGAAGTTTAATAATTTTTCCAAGACCACAAAGCTAGTAAGAGATCAAGTGTAACACCAAAATTGCTATTTTTACAATGGTTTTAATGCATGTCAAATAGAATGTAACACAGGCTTAATAATTCTAATGCAAGACTACCGGCTAGCAAAGAGCTCAAAAATCCTTACAGGATGAATGACTAAGCAAAGTGCAATAACATCCTTTACAAATAATCATACACAGAAAACTTCAAATTTTGCTAAAACATGCTTAAGATAATATAACTAAAGTAAATTCTTTGAATTTCCAGTCTGTGTGCTTAGAACATGTTCCCAGGGAATTTTTCTTCCCACTGTAGGATTTTATCACAAAGAACAAACTAGGTGTGGCAGTGTATACCTGTAATCCCAGCATTCAGGAGGCTGAAGCAGGATTGTGAGTCCAAAGCCAGTCTGGACTACACAGGAAGACCTTGTCTCTCAGACAGACAGACAGAGACAAAGACAGACAGAGAGGGGAAGTGGGCCATAAATATCATAGTAATAAGCAGTCCATATGAAAAAACTGTAAGTCAAATAAACCATATGTCTGCTTTAATGGGGAAAGAAACACCATTATACTGGTTCCCCTAGAATATAATCCTTCGTAAATAAAATCAAATTATCTCCCAAATCTGTTTTTCTAGACTCCAATCATTTGACTCCTGAAAAAGTTGGGTAAAACCTGAAAAGATCAGAAAAATATAAAGAGTATAGCTTGTTACAAAATACTGTGTTCCTGGGCTAGGGAGTGGTTAAGCTTACCCAGCATGCAAAAACATCAAGGTCTGATCTCCAATACAACAAATAATAACAATAATACTACCCGCTTTAGCCAGGCGTGGTGGCACGTGCATGTAATCCCAGCACTCAGGAGACTGAGGTAGGAGAAGCGTTGGTGAGTTCCAGGCTGGCTCGGGCTACAACATGCGCGCAAGGCTGGCCTGAGCTACATAGTGCAACCCGGCCTCAAAAAACCAGGGCCAGGAGTTTGGCTCAGTGGCTTAAGCGACTGCCTGGCAGGCTCGAGGTTGAGTTAGATCCCAGTGCCATACACACACACAAAAAAAATACTACCCGCTTTATTGACCCTTACTAGTTATTCAAAGCTACAGTTCACAAAAACTATTTTTTCTCCCTGTTGGGAGGACGGGTAAGAGAAAAACGTGTGGCGTACAGTAGAAGATGTGAGGAACACATCAGATATTTTCACTGTAGGGAAATTCCCTTCATCTATGGGACTATAACCCCCAACTCCAGTTTACATACAAAACCCAATCACTGCAAAGGCAAGAACAAAGACCCTAAATTAGGTAACTAAATGCCAACAGTGACTCCACCACTAGCTATGTAACTTTAGGGCGTCATTTTACCTTCCAATGTTTTAGTATCTTCAGTTAAAGTGGTTCACCTCATCTCACAAAATACATAAAATTAATTCAAAATATACTAGAGACTTAAATGCAGTAACTAAAACTGTAAGACTCTGAAGAGATCACAAAAATTTTTCACGTTGGGTTAGTAAAGATTTCTCAGACACAACACCAAAGTAAAATGAATAAAAGAAAAAAGTGACACATTATACTTCATCAAAATGTAAAACGTTTGTGCTTCAAAAGATACCAATAAGAGCTGGGCATGGTGTAACCTGTAATCCCAGCACTACAGGAGTTAGGGAGTAACGAGTAAGTCAGAGCCCACCCTGACTAACATACTGAGGCCCCCTCTTGAAACTTTTTAAAATATTAAAAAGGACACTGGGCATGGTGGCACATGCCTGTAACTCCAATACCTGGGAGGCTGAGGCAGGAGGATCACTGTGAGTTGAATACCAGCCTGAGGTACAAAGTGAGCTCAAGGCCAGCCCAAACTGCATAGTGAGACCCTGTCTCAAAAAGACCAAAAAATAAAAAATGAAAAGGGCTGAGAATGTAGCACAGTGCTCCAGGTTCAATTTCCAATACCACTATCAAAAAAAAAAAATTTTTTTTTAGAAGAACATGAAGCCAAACAACTGGTGACAAAATACTGTACTGAAACCAAGTATCAAATGAGTAACTCCTATCCGGAATGAATACATAAACATTTTCCCCTTCCCTCCCTGCTATATATCACGAATAAAACAACCCAAGAAGACAGAAATTTTAAAATGACATTTTATCAAAGAAGACATATGAAAACCTAGTAAACAACCACAGGAAGACATGCTCACCATAATTAGTCCTTAGGGAAAAACAAAAACCACAATAAGAGGGCTGAGAATTTAGCTCAGTGGCATAAGCGGCTGCCTAGCAGGAGCAAGGTTCTGAGTTCGAGCCTCAGTACCCTCTCCCAAAAAAACCCACAATAAGAGGGGCATTTGATCCCAGCCCCCCAAACACACACACACACACACACACACACACACACACACAGGCACACCAAAAACTGACCAGGATTCAGAACAACAGGAAGTAAAATAGTACAGCTACTAGCCGGGCGTGGTGGCGAACACATGTAATCCCAGCACTTGGGAGGCTGAGGTAGGAGGAGCATTGTGAGTTCGAGGACGGCTTGGGCAGCAAGGTGAACACAAGGCCAGCCTGAGCTACACAGTGCGACCCTGCCTCAAAACCCTAGGGCTGGGAGTTTGGCTCAGTGACTTAAGTGCCTGCCTAGCAGGCGCATGGTTGTGAGTTCGATCCCCGGTACCGCAAAAAAAAAATTAAAATTACAAATTAAATAAAATAGTACAGCTACTTTGAAAAAATGCATTTGGAGGTATCTTAAAAGTTTAACTTGGGCTGAGGATATTGCTCAGTGGTGTAGCACCTGTCTAGCAAGCACGTCCTGAGTTCAATTCCCACTACCCACAAAAAGAAAAAAAAAAGTTAAAAAAAGTTAAACTTACCAGCTGGACACAGTGATGCTTGCCTGCAATCCCAGCACCCTGGTAGGCTGAGGCAGGAGAATCACAAGTCCAGTCTGGGCAATCTAATGACTTAGAAAAATTCTGTCTCAAAATAGAAACTCTACAAAGGGGTTAGGCATGTAGCTCAGTGCAAAGGCCCTAAATTCAATCCTCACTATGACAAATACATAAATAAAAGCTAAATTTACTATATGATCCAGCAACTCCACTTCTGGGTATACACTCAAGGAAAATAAAACAGGTTCACATGAACACTTGACAAAAACACTGACAGCAACCTTATTCCAAATAGCCAAAAAAGCAGAAACAATCCAATATCCATTCACTGGGGTCCAATAAAAAGAATCATGCGCCGGGCGTGGTGGCGCACGCCTTTAATCCCAGCACTCGGGAGGCTGAGGTAGGCGGAGCGTTGTGAGTTCGAGGCCAGCTTGGGCTACAACGCGGCACAAGGCCGGCCTGAGCTACATAGTGCGACCCTGTCTCAAAAAACCAGGGCTGGGAGTTTGGCTCAGTGGCTTAAGCGCCTGCCCTGGCAGGCGCGAGGCTGTGAGTTCAATCCCCGGTGCCGCAAAAAAAAAAAAAAGAGAATCATGTTAGCCGGGCATGGTGGCGCATACCTTTAATCCCAGCACTTGGGAGGCTGAGGTAGGCGGAGCGCTGTGAGTTCGAGGCCGGCTTGGGCTACAACATGAGCGCAAGCCCGGCCTGAGCTACATAGTGCGACCCTGCCTCAAAAAACCAGGGCCAGGAGTTTGACTCAGCAGCTTAAAGCGCCTGTCTGGCCGGTGGGAGGCTGTGAGTTCAACCCCTGGTGCCGCAAACAAACAAACAAAAAAAGAATCATGTTCTGCTACATGCTACAACATGAATGGACCTCAAAAGCATGCAAATGAAAAAATGACAAAAGAACTACCTATTCTATGATTACATTCATAGAAAAAGTACAGAAAGTATAAATCTATAGACACACAAAATAGATTCGTGGTTACCTGGGGCTAAGGGAGTTACTGCAAATGGACACAAGGCCTTTCTGGAATGATGGAAACATTTTAAAACTGGACTGTGGTGGTGACTGAACAACTCTGTAAGTTTACTAAAAAAATTACTGAATTGTACACTTTAATCAGATAGATTTTATGGAGTAAGTTATGCCTCACAGAATTGTTTAGAAAAAAAAATTTTTAATGTGCTAAGTGAAAAAAGTCAAACACAACACATTATATGGTGCCATTCATGTGAAATGTCCAGAAAAGAAAAAAATCTAAAGACAGAAAACAGATTTGTGGTTGCCTGAGCCAGGGATGAGAAAACAAATTAACTCAACAGGCACAATGTAATCTCATTGGGATGACAGAAATATACTAAAACTGGATTACGATATCATATTATGCCTCTGTAAAATTTGTTTAAAAAATAAAGTGGTCAGATCATACTGGAATTCTGTTCATTTGTGTGCTTGGTTTTTTTGTGGTGCTGGGTTCAAACCGAAGCCCTCATGTATACCTGGCAAGCACAAAACCACTGAACTACACCCCGACCTCTATTTCATTTTATTTTATTTTAGGAAAGGAGCTCAGTAAGTTGAAGCTGGTCTTGAACTTGCAATCCTCCTGCCTCAGTCTCCCAATAGCTGCGATAATAGGTGTGAGCCACTGTGCCAAGCCATAGCGTAGTTTCTCACATCTGATGAACCATGCATCACTCCATGAATGTGAAGAAAATTAATCCTATCCAGATGACTGAGAGACACAATTTACAGATATCCAATGGATCAAAATTATAAATCACTAAATCTCTAGAGGTCTCACAACTCTGAAACCCCATGCCACCTTAGCAGAAAAAGAACTAAGAATGATACAATTACCCTTTCCACCCCAAAAAGATGCCCTATAAGAAAACAAAGCAAAATTCCTCTTTTGAAAGGATAATAGCGACCTGACATCATTGTGGACTCTCTCATTTAATCCCCTTCTTTCAATACAGAACTCTAATGGAGGTATGTAGAAGCCATCAACTCAGACACCTACTGAGTTCAACCGCCACACATTGAAGACCCGACGTGTATCAGAGACACAGGCCATGAAAACAAGATGTCTTTTATATAAAATTAGCCCAGGTTGTTTTAAACCAAGGGGCAAGTAAAAAGAATAAATAAGTAAACCTGACATTTCTTTAAAACACAAACTGCTCAATAGGCACTGACACCTCCAAGGCAGCCAAGGAGTCTTCAGCTGGTCATTGTTATAAAACTAATTTCAGAGCAGGATGCTGCCACAGTAGACAATTCCTCCTCAAATAAACAGGGGCTGCTCATGTGAGCTGAACTGAGGTTCTGTTTAAGTCACTGAATTATTGGGGTCCAACAGTCCCCTCATCCTCGGTCCCCAACCTCCCCCAATCATTAGACCTCTCAGAGAACCACAATCCACGTTTGTTCAAGTTTTGGTCAACTGGTGCTCCCGGACCCCTTTCAAACCCATTTCCGCACGGCACCTAGATCTACAGGATCACGTTATGCCCGCGGCTGAAATCACTCTACCTCGGTCTCCAGGTTATTCTCTATCATAACATCTTGTTTATTTTCTTCCTCCTACCTACCAAAACCTGTTCTGTTTAACTTGCTTTGGTCACCTGTTTAATTTGTCTGCCTATCTCACTAGACACTCAGTTATAAGGAGCCAGAGTTGGGTCCACTACCCTGCTCAGCAAGGTTCCAACAGCTTCCCCAGCTCCACCCCAGCGATGGCGAGCGCCGCGAGGCCATTCAAGGGGTCCCGGTCTGGACCCAAGCAGGACCCAAAGCGTGCAGTCCCACAACCCGAGACATAGGGCGCTCTGCGCACAATTCCAATATCCCAATTTCCACACGACCTCGGAGGGGCCTGGACCACACCTGCACTTTCCTTCTCCGCGAGACACATCGGTCACTCGTGCACAAATACTTCCCCCGCCTCACAGGTGCACGCCCCCCTCCCCCGCACGCGCGCCGCCAGCCCCGGACTCCAAACGCGCGCAGCCACGACCCTCTGGCCGCCGGACGCCGCTCGCACGTCCGCGGACGCTGCAGCCCTCGAGCTCCCGCGGGCCCCGCGCACCCGCGTGTCGCCCGCCGCCCTGCGGAGCGCCTCCCCCGCGCGGCGCCGGCTCTCACCGATCACCTCCTGCAGCTCATAGTCGTCCCGGTTGATGGACCAGGGCAGGGCGCTCGAGTCCTCGGACATGACGGTGGCAGCGGCTCTCGGTCCTCCTCACACTCGCTGGCCTCCCGTCTCCTCGCCGCCAGTCTCCCCGCCCCCACCCGCGCGCCGCCGCCACCGCGCCCCCACCAACCGCCTGAGGAACAGCCGCGGGTCGGACGGCCGGGCGCGGGGTCACCGTGCGGCACAGCGGCGGGGGCTCACAGCTCCGGCGGACCTCGCTTCCTGCCCCTCTGTGTGCAGCACGCCCCGGCCCGGCCCACGTCCCGGCCTCGGCCTCCACAGTACCCGCAACGGAACCTCCGCCTGGGCCCAACCCCTCGGTCCCGCCCTCCACTCGACCCCACCAAGGGCCAAACTTTCCCTTCTCCCTCCACCTGCCGACACGCAGCGCGCTGACGTCACCGCGCCGCTCGTGCCCCGCCTTGGAGCCGCCTCCATCCGCCATATTGAGTGTGTCTGGATAAGCATGAGAAAGCACAAAGCTCAGAAGAGGGAAGTTGACGGTGGAAGGGAAGAAATACCTAAAGAAAGAGTTCATACAGGGTCACGAAAAGCCCAAGAAGAGAAGGAAGTAGTCAGAAGATGAAGTAGCCACACTAAACATGGCGACCAGGCGGAGGGGGCGGAGCCACTTCCAGCGGTTGGGGGCACGGTGCCGTCTCCGTTGTCGCATTCATTGGTTGGTTTGAGAAGGAAAGAGAGAGGCAATGGGTGTGTGTGGATGTCAGTCATACATTAGTCCCGCCTCCAGTCGCTCAACTCGCTACTCCGCGATCGTAGAGCTCCAGGCTTTCAAGGTCCGTGGTACTCTGTTCGCCTAATCCCTTTCTCCGTGGCGACGTCACGGCGTAACCGTCACATCCTCGAAACGTGCAAATTGCTCTTCAGGGTGTGGAGAATCCTGAGGGAGAGGTTGGGCGGGAACAAGTGCCAACTAAGATAAAAGGTCCTGGGCGCTAGTAAGGGGAACCGGAAGCCTGGCCCGTGACCGCGTTTTTCCCAGGCGGAAGTTCCCGTCGCTCCGGGCGCTGCACTCCCTGCGGAGCGTCCTCCAGTGTCGACGGCGAAAGCGTGCTCGCCGGGCTCAGCCTCGGGTCCGGACGGCCGACGGCCACCTGCTCTGGGAGCCTCAGGACGTCGGGGCCTTTTCCCCGACAAGTCGGTCCCTTAAACGAGGGAGGCTCGTCCCACGTTCTTGGCGTCTTTTCAGAGGCCTTGGGTTTCGTGCACCTTGAGTGAACTTCAGTTTTCTCGGGTTTACTAGGTAGTGCCATTGAAAAACGCACTTGGTAAAAGGAAAAAAAAAATCCACATGAAGAAGGTTAAGTGTGGAAATCTCCCCAGAGAACACCTCTTAGTCCTAGCACTCACTAAGGAAAAGACCTTTCCCAGGCCCTCCAGAGCAGTGAGCTTGCCTGCCCAGGCCTCTTGTTAAATAAATTTCCAAGACCATGAGAGTCGGATTTCCACGAGGTTGATCAGATAGGAGAACGTCCCATAGAAGAGGTGGCATTCCTGCAGATCTTGCAAAGCTAACTTGATTCATCCAGTCTAATTGAGCGGAGGAAATATACCAGTCACTGCGAAGGTGTCAGATTCCCGACAGTATGGCACAGGATTTACTATGGAAACTGGTTTCAGCCATTGCTGCTACACTTTATTCACGGCTCGTGCTGCCTTCTTGTTTTTACAGGAGAAGTGGAGTGGGCGTCATGTCCAGAGAACTGTATCTGATGCTAGGGATTGGCAGTCTCGAGGTTTAGTCCAATAAAAAGACCCATGAAGCAGAGGTAAGTTGAGATAACCTGAGATTGGTGGGCTGTTGGATCATGGACAGACTAAGAATTTTTTTTTTCATGGTATAAAGCTCAGGGAGAAACGTTGGTAAACTTCCTCCTTCCTGTCTTCTCCTTCCCCCAAGAAAAGAAGGTACTGAACTAATGTCATTTGGCCCACGTTCTGATCGGGCATGGTCACGAAACGTTAATTCATGTGTTCTTTTCTGTCTCAACACACATACCTTTATGAATGAGTGAACCCAGACCTGTGCTACAGATACTGTCATTGATCTCTGACTTTGTCAATGTGGGTTACAGTTCCGCGATTTAAGTGAGTGAGGAATTGTTGCCCATTTTGATACCAGAAGCTCAAATCGTGACCCCTTTCTCGTCCTGCGGAGGAGTTTCTATGTGAAAGTACTGTTCTAAATGTCATAAATACAGTGGTGACCAAAACAGCCTTGACCTCTTTTCATAGGGCATATGATTTTAGGAGAGAACAGTACACTAAGCAAATAAATAATGGTAAGTTACAAAGTATCTTGTAAGAAAAGGCCAAGTATAGTATATTGACAATAGGGAGCTAACCATGTTTAAAACAGGACACAGGACTTTTAGTTGTCTTTGAAGCTGCTAGTAACAGTTCTGCTCGCTAATCTTGTGCTGGTGCTTCCATATGGCTCTCTTCACAAGATGGGGGAAAGGATGCAGAGAAGAAAGAGATGGGGGAAAGGAAGTTTTTGTAAAGGTCTGGCTTATTTTCCCAGAAAGGGGATCTTGTTTTCTCCCACATTCTTAAAGGAGACCATGTCTTAGCTTAGATTTCCCACCGAAGTGAGACTGAGACCCAGATTTGGTCTCAGCAAATAGTTTAAGAGATGACTGCAAGACGCACTCTGAAGTATTGGAGAAAGCCGGGTATGGTGGTGCACTCCTGTAATCCCAGCACTCAGGAGGCTGAGGCAGGAGGATGGTTGCAAGTTTGAAACAAGCCTGAGCTACAAAGTGAGTCCAAGGCCAGCCTGAACTGCATAGCAAGACCCTGTCTCAAAAAGACAAAAAAAAAATTTTTTTTTAAATAAAGTAATGGAGACAAGAAGGAAAAGAAGTTGTTAAAAGGTGCATTAATGAAGGGTTATTGTGTGGGCACTGGGGACAGGAGAGTTGGAAGCCACCTGAAAAACTCAGACTTGTCCCACTAAGAGAAGGAAGCAAACACGCTCACACACACCCCAGTACTGGGGATTGAATCCAGATTTTTTTTTTTAAAGAGTATAGCTAAGTTGCTTAGGTTGGGCCCAAACTCACAATCCTGCTTTAGCTGCCCAGGGTGCTAGGATCACAGGCACCGCCACCACCACGTCCACCTTTTCCTCCCCGGCTTTATGGAGCTCATGCTCCTTCCCTCCCAGATCTGTGCTTGGAAGACCACGCTCCTAAGGTAAACTCGGCAGTAGGCCCAAAGAATGTGAGCCAGGTCTAGAGATCATCTCCCCGTGTGTGTAAACTTAAATGAGGGGAATCATTGTCTGGACCCAGAAGTAGGGAATGAAAGTGTATTATGTTTCTTTTCTTACTGTTGCCCATAAGCAACCTATCTGCCTTGTGCTTTGCTTTTCAAATGTACAGGATAGAGGGGAGAAGGACTGGTTTCAAGACCAGTGTAGTCTTTTTTTTTTTCCCCCTTTGGTGATCTCTTGAGTAATCACTACTGGGTAATTATATAGAGCTGTAATAAATCAGGTTTCATAGGGCCCTTTAATGAAATAAACTATTTTGTTTTGGGGTTTTTTTGTTTTTGTTTTCTTTTTTATACTGGGAATCGAATTCAGGACCTTGCACTGGTCAGGTAGGTGCTGTGCCACGGAACTATATCCCCAGTTCAATGAACTATTTTTGAAATGTGGAAATTAATGTACTCAATGTGAGAAACCTAGATATTAAAAACGCACACAGCACACACACAGTTTTATATCTCTGTCATGAACTGGTTTTCTCAGCAATTCCACATCTGTGCCAGCACCAACTGTAGACTGCTATAATCTATTCCCCATCATGTGTCATGTGTAGTGTGGGGTCCTCCCTTGTTATGCATAGACAATAACCATACCTCCCATAGCTGTGCTTTCCCCTTTGTGTCTGGAGTAACGCCTTACAGAGGCACGTGTCCACGTAGTGTTGGCTAGGTAGATGTAAACATGAGCCAAGAACTGGGCTGTAGTGACAAACTGACATCTTTTTTTTTTTTTTTTTTTTTTTTTTTTTTGCGGCACCGGGGATCGAACTCACAACCTCGCGCCTGCCAGGGCAGGCGCTTAAGCCGATGAGCCAAACTCCCAGCCCTAGTTTTTTGAGGCAGGGTCGCACTATGTAGCTCAGGCCAGCCTTGCGCTCGCGTTGTAGCCCAAGCGGGCCTCGAACTCACAACGCTCC
>RJWM01030538.1:0-23310 GCA_004363535.1 Dasyprocta punctata
ATTCTATATAATATATTCTTTTATATATTATAATATATAGAATAGTATATTATAGTATATATATTATAATGTATGTCATACTATTATATGTAATAGTATAATAATTATAATATATAATAAAATTATATATATCATACTATATATTATATACCATATATTATACTATATAAAGGTATACTATATTATATACTATTAGTCTATATATACTATTATATGTATTCTATTATTATATATTATATATAATATACTATTACATATAAGTATACTATACCAATATACTTATAGATATACTTAGTCTATTATATATATCACTTTCTCCTAACCCTTGGCAGCATGGAAGAGTCACCCAGAACATGTGTTAATGAGAGGGAGACAGCAGGCTTTTCCTGGGATCCCAACACTGGGCCTGCTCCAAGAAAATTCAGCGCCTGGGTGATGTCCATGGTTCCAGATTCCAGATGAGTACCTGAAGACTAAGCCTCCAGGCCTGTCCAGGACCCTACCAGGCATGTCCAGGACCCCACTAGCCTCTGTGATTCTAGGTTCCAGGCTAGTACCTACAAACAGAGTCCTTGATCTCTTTGCTCATCCGGCCAGCAAGACCAAGTCTCCTGGTCTACTCCCACATTAGGCTAATTCCAGATTCCACAGGAAGCCGCCACAGAATCAGACTTCAGGCCATCTTAGTAGTAGGATCACCCTTCATGCCAAGTCATCAGGCTGTACTCTGCATATGAAGGATGCAGACCCATCCAGGGCCAAGCAAGCCCCTGGGTTCCAAGGCTTTAGTTTCACCCCAGCATCAGGTGAGGTCCATTCACTTCAAGTAACATGCCAGCATCAACAGACAGAAGACTTAGCCCATACTCATAGACCCAGAATTCAGGAAGGTTCTCACAGACATCGTTTTCTGTTAACAAACCATTGCCTGAGATTGTGGGCTACAGATTAGCCTCGTGGACCTGCGCTCATTGCCAGCTGTAAAACCAGCATGACCACAGGCTTCAGGATAGTCTCATGGCCCCAAGCTAGCAGGGTCACAGTGTCCAGGAAGTCTGTTCCTGCAGACTTGGTATCAGGCCCACGCCAGTGTATTCTTTAACCAGGCAAGATTCTGTTGACTAAGACTTAATACCACGTCTGTAAATCCAGGTTTTAAAACATTGTTGAATAGAGGTGACCAAAGTGAGCATCCTTATCTCAGTCTTAGGAAGAAGCTTCTGAACTTTCAACTTCTCATATTTGATTATACTTTTAGGGGATGGATTGTTGTAGATGGCCTTTGTTGTGTTAAGGTGCATCCCTTCTATTCCTAATTCTTTATAGTTTTTATGATGCAGAGATGTTGAATTTTGTCAAATGTATTTTCTGCATCTGTGGCAATGACAATATATTTTTCCCTTCATTCTTTGAATGAAGCACTTCTCATTTATAGTCTTGTATATGTTGGGCTATGCTACACCCATGGGATAAAATCCACCTAACAATATTATATCATCTTTTAATGATTCTATTGAGGATTTGTATACTTGTGTGCAGCAATAATGCTGGTCTGAAATTTCCTTTTGTGGTATCATTCTTTTTTTTAATATCAGAATAATACTGGGTTCATAAGATGAGTTTCTGTTTTCAAAGTTTTCAGATTTATGAGAAGAGTTTTTGTCAGTTATTTTTTTAACTGTTTGGTAGAATTCAATTGTGAAGCTATAAAGTATCAGATTGTTCTTGGATGGAAAAGTTTTTATCATTGATTCAATTCACTAACCTTTAGATCAATCTGCCTACTTATGAATCAGATTTCCAGATGCTATTATAATGTTTTTCTCTCCTCTTTCAAATTAATATCCCGTCCCAGCAAAAATGTCAAAACAGGTATTTTCAAATATAAATTTTATTCTAATGTTATATTTAAATATAGCTCTATTAATGGATTTGAATAATATTGTAAAAATGTGTGTTTATTAAATCTAGAAAAAAGTGCAAAAGTTTTGAATTTATTGACAAATACTTTAGAGAGCATTTTGAAAACTCAAAGTGATAAAACAGAAAGTCCTACTTGTCTGCAATTTTAAGAAAATTTATATTCAACAGAAATGCATAAAAGTGCACATTCATAAACATATTTCCTCCCCAGGGAACAAAATAAAGATGCTATGTAGGATTGGCGGAGAACATTTCTTAATATAAAAACCAGAACTCTAGTTTTCTCCTCACAGTACAGAGATGGGGAAAACACTCAAATTACATGAGCAGCCTATCTCAGTCATTAACCATTTTTTTGCAGTAAATGAGGTTTAAGAAGCATTCTACCCAGGTCCCTCTCTTGCAGGGTATTTACAATTCAGGCATAGAACTGTTCTGGTAACCTGGTTCTAAAAGAGTGCTGACTGGTGAGTTGATTACTCAGGGATATGTAAGTAGTGAAATTTCAGTCCATAATGCTTTTAGAGGATAAACCTTTAGGATGTAATCTTTATTAAATACTGATTTGGCATTTGAGTACGAAAATGCTTAAGAATAATTTGATTCTAGAGAGACTAATATTAAACTAGTTTTTGAAAACAAAATACCCCAGACTCAAACTTTTATCCGATGAGGTGGTTTTGTATCAGTTTTTGATGTGGCAATGTGATAGATTTAGAATACTATGAATTTTGCACTAATTCATGCATTAACTGGAAAAAACAAAGTGAAACATCAGTAGCAACAACTGTGCTGCTGAAGTTGTGATGTGTAAATGCACTCACTCCACATGAGGAAAGGAATCACTACCTACTGCAGACATGGACCAATGAGAAAACAGAAATTGAAAAACAGAAATTAAAACTAGAAAAAACTAAATTGCAAAGAAATAATTCAAGTAGGAATATAAACAAGAAATACTTTAAATAAGAGTGTTGGTAATTTCAATGAAGAGAGAACAGGAAAATTATAAAATAAAAGAACATATTTTAATTAGACACAAAACGTGAGTAAATTATTTCTTTCTCTTACCATTATGTCATAATGTGTGATGCTTGTTGAAAATAGATTTTTCATTCATGTATTAAACAAACACACTCACTAGTAGCTCATTTTTAAACAGCAACTACTGAAAATTTTGTGTAGTGAGAGATTTTTAGATTAAGAAAGTATGAAATTCAAGGAATTCTTGAATATCTATTGGGAGTAAAATAACATTTTCTAGAAAATTGCAATCAAATTAGAATAATGTCTTGTTTATTGGGAGGCTTCACGTGAAAAAGGGAGGTTGCATTTAAAGGAAGGGAAAGAGTAAAACTTTAAGAACGCTATTTGAATTCTCAAAGAACATCATTCTGTGAAGGATGCATGGAGACAATTGAGGATAGTACACTCAAATTGCTGTGATGTATGAGCCAAGAACATAAACTCACATATTAAGAAATGGCAGTATTAGGATTTACATTCTCCAATTTCTTTTATCCTATGTATTTTCCTTAAGTGAACAATAGCCAAGAATGCAGTACCATTACCCATCTTTGGGGGAGTAAAGATAAATTACCCCCTCCAAATGTGTGTGAGCTCTTCCAGGCTCAGTGTACACTTTCAAGAATCCTGAAGTTATTTGATTTGTGATTTTTTGATCTAGGGATTCTCTAACATTTCTTTGATGACTTAAATGGGGCAATGATTGAAACTCAGCTTTCTTGGCTTTGCCAATATTTTCAGACATATATGCAATTTTGATGTGGAAAGAACAAGGGTTAATGTTCAATTTATTAAAACTTCAGGTTTTTTCTTCTTAAACTTTTTACAGGACATGTGGGGAGCCTTATGAACTCCTCTGTATGGTGGCTGAAAAAAACTCAGAATTTATGACTTGGTTAGCTTGTTATACACCAGCTATGTAACTAGGTATAGATTCTTTCATCTATATAAGACTAAACATATTTTATTTATTTTTCTTTGTATTGTATGAATATGAGCATAACAACATTCATCCACCATTGCATTATTTCATGCTTTCTCATTTATTATTAAAGCTAAGCCTCAGTATCAGTCTCTCATTTTACAGAGTGAAATACACTTTGTTCCATTTTTTTAAAAGTAAAAGCTCTTTTTCAAACAAAATATTTCACTTTCAAAGATCACATCTGAAGTTAGTGGCTTAATCACGGCATGTGACCAGAGGTTGCACCCACATCTTAAAGAATAATTAGACTTTTACCAGTAAAGTTTTAAAATGCTACCAGTTAATCATGGTAGTTCTGTATATGTGAGAAAGTTCAATCTGGTAGAAAAACTATTAGGTAGAGAAATGAATCATCAGCCCTGCCTTTCTGATCAAGGAACTCGAAATGCAAGTAATATTTTTAGAAAACTCGACAAGTGAAGACAAGTCCATTCACCAGCTTTGAAACACTGAGAAACTTCTTAGCCTTACTTAGAACCTTATTTCACTTGAAACACTTTCTATACATGAGAGGGGTTATGCAGTGCTTTTAGATATTAATTGTGTTTATATATGATTAAGCTTGTGGAAGCAGAAATGCAGGTCAATTCTTTTTTGGAAAAATTCAAACATTATTATATTCAACTTTATTATTTTATCCAAATAAGGTATTTTTTTCATACTGAATGGCAAATAATTATTTTAGTAGTCTGATGTGGGGAAGATCAGAACCTATTCCTCAAAAGCATGATATTAATCTAATTCTGATTGAGTGACTTTTTATTTTAAAATTCAGTCTCTGCTAAAAGGTAAATAATTATTGTGTAGGTAAGAATATTAGCTTCGTCAGTTCTATGGGAAGTAGTGGAGGAAACTTAAATAGGACGTCACTGAAAGGCAAAGTATGGTGTCAGGGCTGAAGATGTGTTTTTTCAAAGGGTATGCTTTTTAAGATGGCTTGTCAGTAATTAATTATAAATATTTATTTACTTATTTATTTTTTGGTTCTGGGAATTGAACTCAGGACCTTGCACTTGGCAGGCAGACCCTGTACCAATGAGCCATATCCCTGGCCCCTGTAAATATTTTAATTTAAAATTATAAAAACAAAAATTGGTGGAAAGAATTCAGTGTTATCTTTTTAGAAACATCCACTAGTGCAACAGTTTATCACCAGGTCATGTTATCACTGCCGTGGAGGGACTATAGGCAGTCCACTCTTACTGATTTTATAGTATGTTTACAGACTGATTGCGAGTGTCACACTGTACACATATTTTCTTTGCATCAAAATTAAAATCTCCCTCTGATAAAGGAAGAAATTGAGAGGATAATTGAGACTATCAGGCTCAAAATATTTTAATATTGTTAAACATTATTATATTTGCTTAACATTTACTGTTCTCCCTAATATTCATATACTGTGAGGCAACTAATATCCATAAGATACAAGAATATGTTTAGGAATTATCAAGAAGCTTCATAGTCTATTGTGAATCCCACAAGAATATGCACGGAATATAAGGCGTGTTTTTCCACATTTTTATTTGTGCTCAAATAGATGAAAAAATTGACACACAAGACAAAGTCATGTCATGGTATGGTGCAAAGAGTACAGACTACCCCAATTTATCTTCCTATAAACTAAATTTCTTTCTGAAAAGTTCATGTAATTGGACAAAAACTTTGAGCTAGACAAATTTAGAAAAAATGCATACTTTCAGTCACAGTGTTAATAGGTATTTGACCTGTCAAACATCATATCCTGTATTATGGGTAAACTTTACTATAATATTCACAAATGCAGAATCTTTTAAATGATTTATTTATTCATTAGGTGTATTTGGTGATTCTTTTCTCTCTAGGACTCTTAAATGAAGTAAATCAAATCTAATTAGTTCCTCAACTATTCAGAAAGTGCTTGTAAGTACGCTTATGAATTGTGTCATTTCAGGTGATGTGCGTTTTTTACTCCACTGGGCTATGGACAGAAGGCATAATATCACTGTGTTTATTCTTCTGGGACTCTCCCACAACAAGAACATTGAAATCTTTTGCTTTGTGTTATTTTTATTTTGCTACATTGCTATTTGGCTGGGAAATGTGCTCGTAATAATTTCCATCACATGCACACAGCTAGTGGACCAACCCATGTACTTCTTCCTCAATTATCTCTCACTCTCTGACCTTTGTTATACATCCACAGTGACACCCAAACTGATGACTGACTTATTGTCAGAAAGAAAGATCATTTCCTACAATAACTGCATGGTGCAGCTCTTTACCACCCATTTACTTGGTGGCATCGAGACCTTCATCCTCACGGGAATGGCCTATGACCGCTACGTGGCCATCTGCAGGCCGCTGCACTACACTGGCATCATGAGTAGGCAAAGGTGTAACTGGATCATCATAGCTTGTTGTACTGGGGGATTCCTACACTCTGCTGGTCAGTTTCTTCTTGTCATCTTCTTACCATTCTGTGGGCCCAATGAGATAGATCACTATTTCTGCGATGTGTACCCTTTGTTGAAATTGGCCTGTTCTAACACACACAAAATAGGTCTCTTAGTCATTGCTAACTCAGGTTTAATTGCTTTGGTGACCTTTGTTGTCTTGATGTTGTCTTACTTTTTCATATTGCACACCTTATGGGAATACTCTGCAGAAAGCCGCAGCAAAGCCCTTTCCACCTGCAGTTCTCATCTAACTGTGGTGGTCCTGTATTTTGCACCTGCATTATTCATTTACATTAGACCTGCCACAACATTCCCAGAAGATAAAGTGTTAGCTCTTTGTTACACCAACGTCGCCCCCTTGTTCAACCCTCTGATCTACACACTGAGAAACATGGAGATGAAGAATGCCATGAGAAGAATTTGGTGTCATCAAATCCTACTGAAAAACAAGTAAATTTCTGAGTTATTACTGTTCTTCATGCCAGGATTCCAAAAGACACAAGTACTAAAAGAAACATGCTCACCTTCTCGTCATTATTTAGAAATACAAATGGGCAAAAACTAAATTCTTTCTGCTACTTTCTGTTTCTATATTGACACTCCATCAGCAGATTCAGGATTATTTTGATTCATAGTCTCATGTATTTCCTTAATTGTTAAGATTACACACGTTATGAAATCATATTGAAAGTGAAGTATATGATATTGTCCTGAAAAAAATAGATTCTGCATTTTAGTACATTAAAGTGATTAAACTGAATAAAATATTACCTTCAATTTTTATTACTTCTTATTGAAATATATGAAATACAGAAAAATCCATATAGCACTGATTTGTAATCTATGAATTTTTGCAAACTGAACACTATCACATAAACAGTACCCTGAGTAAGAACAGCAGTTACCGACACATAAGAAGTGTTCCCCATTTCCCTATAATTCATGTATCCCAAAGTTAGTCACAACCACCATCTTTAAAATCAGTTAGTTTTACCTGTTCTGGTCCTTTGTAGAATAAGACCGATATAGGTCTCTTTTGTATCTGTCTTTTTTCGCATTCGTGAATTATGTGATTTTTTTATTAATGTGATTTTATGACTACACAATCAAAAACTTCTCTGTTCTTTTGTGGCTAGACATTTGTGAGGTTTTTAACTATTTTGTCTATATTGCTGTTTTGCACATTTTGGAACATGTCTTGTTGAATACAGTATATATATTCTATTGTTTCTTCATTGTACTGTAAATAAGAAAATGTGTTAGGAAAATGAGTATAATTTTAATATTTTTCCATAATATAGTTCTGCTATAAATACAATACATTAAAGTTTTAAAAAGAAATAATTATTTCTAAGCAAATGCTAGAATGGGTGTAATAAAAGACTTTAATAAGTGCAAGTTCCAGGTACTTCTGACATCTATGTAATGTGATATGGGATATGATATGCTGATAGATATTAGTTGTCTTTCAATTATAGATAAAAACATTCTGAAAGCAGGCATTTACCCAATGAAGCTAAAAGTAAAATATAAATAAAAAGCCCTGCCAGGAATATTTTATTAAGTTATGTTAGCTAGATTAACAAGTAGATAGTCACTGATAAGAAATTTTGTCAAATAGGATCTTCTCTGTAGCAGTTGGAGTTACTTGCCCCATATTAAGTAGGAAATTCCAAATTTAGATTGAAGGAAAGAAAAATGGACTTCACACACACCCAGAAAGGGCAAGAATGCTGCATTGAGAACCCAGGCTATGCGTTCAGACTGACAGCAGATGTCATCTCTCCTTACACACACGTGCATGGAAGTTCACAGACACACAGTGGAGAAAGTAGGATCTTCATGGGGAAATTTATTTATGGGATAATTGGAATAAATCTGCTCATGTAGAAAATAAAAAATGGCAGGATGTGTTTGGTTTTTGTCCATGTAACCTGTGTCACAGTTTACAGCAAGAATGTCCTACAAAGGTCTCCTATGTTCAGACACGGGGCTTTGGTATGGTAGTGGGATCGTGAGGTGATGTATTCACCAGTGCACTCATCCTTTGGTGAATTTCAGACCAGAATGTGCTCTCAGAACCTGGATCTTGATTAGCATGAATTGAGACCTGGAAGAGTATGTAATATACTTATCCCCAGCTCCTGCATCGTTTGCAGTTAGACAAAAAGTTTAGTATCCACACATTTATTACACAAAAATAATAGTTTAGAAAACATGATATAGTAAAATGAGCCTTCAACTTTTCTTGATTGTTAGAAAACAAGTAAGATAAATTCAAGAAATGAAAACCTTTATTAGAAACTTGATGGATAAAGTATAATATCCATATTCCAACAACCAGATAATTGAAATTTAGATATTAATAAATCACTCAAATCACAGAATAGATATAAAGAAATGGCAAAACAAAAGAAATATTAACGTATATTAGAAGTGGAGTAAAATGGAACAAAATGTGTATATCAGATTTAGGATTTAAAGAACAGTGAGAAAATACATTTAATGAAGGATTAAAATAGTTTTCATAGTGAAGGGAATTTGAAAAATTTTAAAAGTAAAAAGGGTTGCTATAAAAAACAAAAAATATCTATAATTTATAATAGAAGCAGAAGTCTGAAGATAATGGATGTTTAATATATAAGATAAAATATATAGGACTATAAAATTCCTAGACCACAACATCTGGAAATTCAGAAAAAAAAAATGTTTCTCAGTAGAAGAGTAGAGACACAAATCAAAATCTGATTTGTTTACATTAATATGGTGAAATAATTGAGAAATCAGTAGAAAGTAGAAGATAGATTGTTCAATAAATTGATCAATAGATAAGAACGTATTGAAGAAAATAATGAAAGCAAGTCCAATAAAAAAGTAAAAAATAAAGGTAAAAAGAACCAATTTAGGGAAAAAGCCAACAACAACAACAAAAATAGATAATACACTGCTATATAAATATGGAGGCATCAAAGTTAACACCATGGACTAAATTACCAAGTGCAAGAACAAAAACTATATACTAGTAAGTAAATAATTTAGCATTGAAACTAAATTGTGTATATATATATATATATATATATATACATATACACACACACATATGGATGAGTCATTAATTATTAAAATTAAATAATAATAAATTATTGGTAGGGTTTGTAGTATTTTTACATATTCTAAATTTGCTTGTATGTAGAATGTAAAGAATTGACTTAGAATTGTCAGTTGCGCTAATAGACATGCACAGAGTTATTGTTTACTTAAAAGAATTCATCATATTTTATGCTACAAAGTAACTACCAACAAGTGTAAGGTAGTCATACCAGCTGGAAAAATTTACCTAATGATAATACTATCATGTAGGCATCAATAACTGAAAGTTAACTCTTAATTTTATTTACTTTTTTTACATAGAACAAACAAGCTGGTTTAGCAAGGTCATGGTACAAGGTCACAAAGCCATTTAATTTTAAATACACAGTAATTTTTAAAATTTTCTGTTAAGGGTTGGGAGTTTGGCTCAGTGGCTTAAGCGCCTGTCTGGCAGGTGTGAGGTTGTGAGTTCAATCCCCGGTGCCACAAAAAAAAAATAAAATAAAAAAATTTAAAAAAATTTCTGTTAGATTAATATGAAAATATAATACAAAGCAAAAAATATTTAGAAACAAAAATTTGTGAAAATAGTATACAATTTGTAGAAGAAAAATTGTAACTTGAAACTCCAGGTGTTTTGAACCAGAAAAATACACAATCACATCAATAGATATTTTGTTATAGGCTATTCCCAATCTTACTTTAAAATTATTACCCATACAATTTTACAGTAAACTACTGTATTGAGCAGTGAGATACTGAAACATGTTCCTTTGAAATCATGAGTTAGAGTGAACTTTATTATAAGGGAATTTCATGGAAAGATGCACCTGGTATAAATTTACAAAGTATAACACTTGCTATGCCACTTAAAATAACTGACATATTTGAAATAGCTTTCATCACCAAATTAATTAACATAATCATCATACTTTCTAGTGTGTATTTGTGTGAGTAGACATGTGTGACTAGCTTCTTAACAAAAGAGATTTCATTCTTCACCATGATGAAGGCATTTTTGTGTGGAGTGGACATAGATTTGCATAATTTGAAAAAGAAAATTAAAATGTCAATGTTATTTACATGTTCCACATGCAACAAAAATAAACAAATTGCACAACAGGGCTGTCCCTTTCTTCACTTGTATGCTTTCATTACTTTAAAGTCTTAGCTAAATTGGGAAGATTTTCTTGCTGTTAATTTATAAAAGCACAATTTCATGTAATTATGAAGACTTTTATGGTTTGGTTATAAGTACAGTCACAAGGAAATATTTGTAAGCTTAAAAAAATTAATGTTCATCATCCTCTTTCAAAATTCTAGTTATTATAATATACCACCAATAAGCTACTAAAAATGAACTACAGTTACTTCCACTAGTAAAATATGAATGTTATAACTACATTGAATTGCAATTTTTAAACCTATTTTATTCATTGAGATTTAGCATACATAGCAGGTGCATTGTTGACACAACTTTACTTTTTGATTATTTTCTATTTCACTTAAAATTATGAAGGAAGAAGATACATTGTCAGTAACTCCTCTCACTCTTTCGTTAGTGTAATGAAAATATCAAAATAGAAGTTGTTAGGTGTTCTTTCAACTTATGACAGGTATCTCAGTCAAAAGACATATATTTTCTTTTTTTCTTTTTTATTTTTTTATCTAACAGAAAATGGACACAGAAGAGAGAAACAAAAGGCAAAAAAGACAAACAACAACCAAATCCAATAGGATAACATTGTAGGTTTACACAACGAGATAGTTGAAATTTGACAGTAGTTGCAATATTGCGTATTGTTACCTTCAAAGGGCTTGTTCAGATTAACAGATATAAACCTGTAAAATTGATCTAATCATGAGTATTAACTGTTCTTTTTCAATAGCTAATGCATTTAGTAATATAGTCATTTTAACTGTCCTATTTATACCTATTTATAAATTTATGTCTTTTTTCCTTTTCCCTTCCTACAGCTCCAGAAACAGTGGCAGAGGGATATCACCGAGTGGGACAAACAAATGAATAACCCACCATCGGGATTTGAGCCCAGTATGGTTTTCAATGAGCTGTTTAGTTTAATCTTATTCTACCTCGACCTGCTTAACTTTATTATATATGATGACAAAGACAGCTATTTTAAAGATAACAAAATATATTAGGGTAGCCTTTATTGATATTCAACCACTTTATTTTGAAACCTAGTATTGCTTTCACTGTTCTGTTTTGAGGGATTTTAACCTATTTTGGTTTGTTTGACTGTATTATAACAGATGATATAGGCAACTGCCTAGAAGATAATATGAGGCATTATAGAAATCAACGTAGCATTACTATGTATTGCTTCCATTGTTTTATTTGTTATTGGTTTTATTCAGTACTATTTTGCTCGATTATATTAGGCCCAATGGTAAGGGCAATTATTTTGAAGACTATAAGTTGTATTACAAGGGGATAGGAAGAAGGAAGGAGGGGAAAAAGAAAAAGACAGAGTTATATGAGGGTATACATAAGATGGTTAAAAGGACTATACTAGTAAATGCATTAACTGGTGAGAGAGAACAGTTGATACTCATACGATTAGATCAATTTTACATGTCTGTATCTGTCAATCTGAGCAACCCCCTTGAAGGTAATAATATACAATGTTACAACCACTGTAGAATTCCAATCATCTCAGTTTGTAAACCTATAATGTTACAGTATTGGATATGTTGTTGTTGTTTGTTGGTCCCTTTAGCTTTTTGTTTCTCTTTTCTGTGACCATTCTTTTATTCTTTATTGGCCTTATTCTGAACTATTTTGTTTGATTATATCAGGCCTGATGATATGGACAGTTATGTTAATGACACCAAGAGGTACTCTAAGACATATATTTTCTAAAGCTGTTCAAGACCAGAGTTTTTACAATATGCCCAGATAACAGCATTATGATTCCCGTTATATGAGGGATCATGAAGGGCAGTAGAAGTCCCAGAAGATCAGAACTGAGAGATTCAGAGGTAATTAAGCCTCTTCTCTATGCACAGTCTCTGAGAAATAAGGAGACAGAAAGACAGTGGTTGGGGTCTTCTCCCTTCAGGGTTTGTGGCTTTTGGTGACAGTGCACCTCCTGCTGTGCTTTTTGGGGTCCATCCTGTGGATAGAACGAGAATGAGTAAAGGGGTCCAATAGCAAACGGTTCAATCTTGGCGTCTCTCTTTCCTCATAATGTTCTTCATGGCTGTGTTTCTCAGCATGTAGATGAGAGGGGTAAACAAAGCAGCAATCACTGTGTGAAGCACAGCAAACCCCTTGTCACCAAGGATAGAATCAGCCTTGGGGGCATAGACGAAGAGGGAAAAGAAGGACTCAGATACAATAGTCACGTGTAAAATGCAGGTGGAGGGAGTATGTGGTGTCTTTGGGTGACCGGGTCCTAAAGGTGGACAGGATGAGAATATGATGCAAGAAATCACCAAGGCAGCAAAGATCAAGCTGAAACTCTGCCCTCAAGGGGCAATGACCTAGAGTCTTGTATCAGTGCACATTAGCATCAGCAAGGGCAGTAGAGGGCAGAAATAGTGGTCTCTCAAACTGGGGCCACACAAGGAAAGTTTAATAATAACCAATATGTGCAGGAGTGAATGGAGAAAGGCTCCAACAATAGAGGCCAGCATAGGAACAACACTTCTGTCTGACCATAATGGTCATACAATGAGGGGTCTGCAAATGGCTACACAGTGGTCACACCCAAGACCACCAGGATGAAGATCCTAATGACAGCAAAGAGGAAGCCACAGGACTTCTGCCCATGAAGCCATTGTAGAATGTTATATTCCTACAGTCAGAAAGTCCATGTTCCATTTGTGGACCCCCATGGAGGTAAAGCAAATATTCAAAAATGAAGGCGTTAATGTTCTGCACTTAATAAAATTAGAGACTTCTTTATATCAGTGACAATGTAAAAGAGTGAAAATTTAGACCACAGACTTGGAGAAAGTATTTGCAATGGAAAGTTTCAATAAAAGATAGCTATCCAAAAATATAAAAGATCTTTAAAACTCAATAATGAAGAAACAATCTGACTAATAAATGGCAAGGTACTTGACAGACACATCATCAGAGAAGATATATGGAGTGGCACATAAGTTTGTCAAAAGATGCTCCCCAACATATATCACCCAGAATATGCAAATTAAAACAAGATGCTACTATACACCTAAATAAAATGACCAAATCAAAAACACTGGCCATGCCAAGTACTAGTGAGGATATGGAGAAAAAGAGACTCTTATGTTACCACTGGGAAGCAAAACTTGCATAGCCACATGACATGATAGTTTGCCAGTTTGTTTGAAAACTGTACATACCCATCATAAGATATAGAAAACAACTTGAAAACATAAGTCTACAAAACTTCTATGCACAAATGTTTACATCATATTTCTCAGAGTTGAAAAATTGGAAGAGGCCAAGATAGTTTGCACAGGTTAATAGAAAGACAAAGTCTGGTACATCCCAATTACAGATAAGGTAAATGGAATATTATCAGCACTAAAAAGAAATATGAAGACATGAAACTGATGAAGAAAAGTTGATACATATTAAGTGAAGGGCACCAGTCTGAAAAAATTTAGCTGCGTCGTTCCAAATATCTGCTATTCTGAAAAAGGCAAAACTATGGAGATGGCAAAAAGGTCAATGCTTTTCCTAGAATTAAAGGGATAAGAAGGATGAATAGGCAGAGCAAAGGGAAAGCTGGTGCAATCAAATGTATCACTATGTCACTGTGTATATGTATTCATGCCATCACACAATAGCCAAAAACCAGATTGTACATGGAGAGTGAATTCTGATGAAAACTCTGTACAATGGATGATAATGATGTGTCAAAGTGTTTTCACCAATGATAGTGATTTTAATATTTTGTTGGGGAATGTCAATCAAGAGGAGAGCAATGTGTGAGTCAGGGGAGATGGGGCCCATGAGCAGGTAATCAGTTTTCATGTTATCTTTTCAGCTCACCAGCAAGCAAAGAGTTGTGTCTACACCACTCGTGAAAGTCCCCAACCTTGGATGGGGGAAAGACTTTTGGAATCAGAAGCTGGAGCACAGCACACACACACACACATACACACACACACACACTCACACAGACACTTATATTTAAATGCACATGAGTGAAATGAATGTACAAATTACATAGACTCTGCTATTTATTTCATAGTGTTAACAACTATGAAATCATCACATTATATACCTTAATTATATGCGATTTCTATTTGGCAATTACATCTCAGGAAAAATAGGGAGAACAGCAGGCAAAGCTAATTGACAACTGGGACATATATTCATTTGTGCTTGAATTCTCAATTTTTGTGAATTGAAGGAGCCTTCTGGGGCCATTGAGCGTCTATTGAACACGTGAACATACCTAAGGAATCGAAGCCTAAAGAATGGATGAAGATCACTCGGTTTTCAAGGGCTAGAACTGATAATTTGTGCTGCTCTGTCACGGTTCCAGTGAGGTACTGAACTGCACCCACTCAGTGTATCTCTGTGTTTGTGTAACGAGAGCATTAATATTAAGGTCATGAGTACATTTGCAGAAAATAGCCAAGGGGTAACAAAGGTTTCAGCAATGATTTTTTCCTTCGGAAAAGACCCTGATAGGTGCTCTGCTTGAAAAACCAGGGAACACAGGGAACTATAAGAGATTAAGGATAATGAAATCGAAAGGGAAATAAAGGGGTAATAGCACATCAGATTCTAGTTTCGAAGTTGATCTAGACTCTATCCCGTCAGATGAGCTCCCTCAGAAAGGTGAGAGCAAACAGAGCGCCCTCTAGCGGCATGCGCAGGCATCTATTCCGCTGTTTCATTTAATAAGCCTATTAATAAGAGCGCAGGACACACTCTCCGGTACCTGATTAATTTTGTTTATTGTGAAAAATTTGCCATTTGGTTTCTCACACAAGAAAACCTTACAGGTGTGTATTTGAACATGGCTTACATGAACATTTTATGAATCCTCATTGTATAATTTATCAAAAAGAGGCATGAAAGGACATACCAGTCATAGGTAGCGCTATGCATCTGTCTGTGTGTTTCATGAAAGAAACAGTGGGAGGGATGTTGGCCGTATTGTACCTAGGTTTGTGGGTTTTGTAAATTATGAATTAACCCACTCCAGATTCCGCCTCTCGTGTTCACTCTCTGTGCCTTGATCTTTTCCATTCCTGCTTTTAAAAAGCACCTCACTCTAAATTTATTGGAGATTTTATTAATTCAACAACATGCCTTAGTGTACCCCATTTTAGTTTGACCATTCTATTCTTAGATCCAAAATACCAACAGTGCTGTGCAAAAACCCACTCTGAAGTTCGCAGTTGATATAAAATCACCTATTTCTTTTACATGGGTGTCTGGCTAAAACGGGAGCTTAGCTGGTCTAAACTGGATGTAGCTGGGATTAATTTCATATTTCAGGCTGGGCCCGATTACCTCCAGGGAGTCTTTCCTCCCAAGATTACAAAAGCAATGTACATTGCTCTGTCATTCAGAAGGCACAACTGATCACCATACAAGAACACAGAAAAAAATGAAGCATTCTCACTTAGCAATCACAAAGTACATTAATTGTGGACACTCATAGGTGAAACAAATGCTAGTTTCCAGGATGTGTGTAAATGAGACAAGTTATGGCACATGGAAGAGCACAAAAGCTTTGCTTACGTATTCCACTGAACACTGCTTAGAAATATGTTCACATTAATTATATTGATGCAAAGGAAAGAAGCACAAACACTGGTTAGAAGTTATAGGCAGAGATATTTTCATTTTTTCCACTACTACATAAATTAAATTTAACATGAAACAAAAAGTGTTGTCATCTTTTTCATCAATGAACTTTCCAACCTAGGGCCTCTGTGGCATCATTGTCACAGCCTGGCTATGGCACTACAAGGCCATCACTCCGTGTTGTGGTCATAAAACTAAATATGGACTGAAACCGCAGAGAACTGTAAGAAATAAACTTTTCTTTCCCCAATTTTGGGCATCAGGTATTTTGTCTCAGCAGCAAGTGAAAAGTAACAAGACAGAATTTGGTACCAGTAGAGTGAAGTCGTTGTTGTGACTAAACCTGACCATGTGGTTGGGGATCCTTTGGAAATGTTTTTTAGAAAGAGTTTGGAAAGTTTCGGAGATGTCACCTAGATGCATCGAGCTGGAACAGCTTAGGCTGTTCTGTAGGGGAGATTCTGGTCAGAGCTAAGAAGACCAGAAGGCAGATAGAAAGCCTGCTGGTAAAGACCAAGCTCAGGAGGTTTCTGCTGGTAAGAAGGACTGCATTGGTTGTTGGACTCCACACGATGTGTGTTACGGCTTGGCAAAAAGTTTGTCTGCATTTTGCTCATGTTGAGATTTTTCCCAAGACTGAGATTAAGGGCAGAGGATTGATTAGTCTGGAAAAAGAAATTTCAAGGCAATCTAATACTGTGGCAGTGGCCTGGCTATTGTTGGAGGCTTTTAGCCAGAATTATGTTGGGAATCAATAGCAAAGAGCCCAGCATGGTGATTTAAAATGTGAGTTTGGCCAGAAAGCTGTGGACTGTAAAGATAGAGCTGAGACCTCGATTGCAAAGAAGAACAAAGGAATAAAAGGGATGGCCTGGGGCCATCCTGAATAGCAGTGGGCCTCCACATTTTGCAGCTTCAAGTCTGCAAAGGTGAAAGAGATTGCTCAGAGGAAAAAGCCACAGAGCACCATGTTGCAGAATGGCAATGGAGGCCACAAGAGGTTTCAAAATGGTGATAGGCATACCAGGTTTCAAAATGGTGGTGGCCACACTAGATTCCAGAGTGGTGGTGGCATAGGGAAGCTATTCCTCACAATAAGGTTCAGAGAGCTCAGCAATCTAGGCACTCAACCCCTACAGATAGGAGAGAGGAAAGCCTGGCTACTGCTTCAGCTGACAGTGGACCTAGGAAGCATCCACATGGTGCTGGTTTTAAGTGCAAGAAAAATGTGCTAATTCTAAGGATAAAGCAACTTCTGCCCCACCTGCAGAGGGCAATATGTAAAGATGTAAGGGTGAAGTCAAGGATACAATGTAAAACCCAAAGGTCTGAAACAGCCAGGAATGTGGATCATCCAAGGAAAGCTACAAAAACTGAATAGAGTGGGTTTAAGAGAAAAGCTATGGAAGTTAAAACCCCTAGAAGTGCCACAGGGGTGGAATCACTCAAGCTTTTTGGAGCTTACATTCATATTGCTTCAGATGCTGAGTATAGAACTCCAGGACTTAATGTTTGCCCTGCTGGATTTTGGACTTGCTTTGGTTCCAATGTTTTGTATTCCCCTGTTTGTGATGAACTAAAACGTCTACAAACTGTAAGCTAAATATAACTGTCCTCATTTGGGTGTTGGGTATTCTCATTTCAGGAATGGAAAAAGTAACTCAATCATCATATTTAAAGGTTTTAAATACCTGGTATTGTCAGTTCTGCAACAAAACTTCATTAACAAAGTTTACACTAAACATAATCTGAAAGAGTACAAACAGAATTCTAGTGTGTCATTGTAATTTCTATCAAAGAAGTGCAGTAATAGAATATTTGACTCTTTATTTTCAACCTTACCTTGGATTCCTTCTCACAGTTTATTATTTTTTCTAGGAAACAAGACTGATGTTTGTACTACCTTTAAAATAAAATTGGGCCTTAAATTCTTTTTTTTAATTTTAAAAAGAAAATTTTAAAAATAACAATCAAAAAGAGTTTCAAAACAGATTAGTAGGAGATACACTGTGTATTGTTGTCTTTTTAGTAGTTATTCAGAGCACAAGATATAGGCCTGGTGTGTTTTCCAAACATTATTAGCACAAATCTTTCTTTTCAATGAATGAATTAAAACTAGCTGTATAACTACCTTAACTATTTTTTGTATAAATATACGTTTTTTTTCTTTATCCCGTTCTTCCATTCCTCTTTTTGCACTATAGTTTGTCTTTACTTTTGAAAGGCTTCTTCATCATTCACGGTATTTATTATACATTTTGGATCTTATTTACTCATTCAGTTTCTCACACTAGTGAGACACTATGAAATTTATACATATGTGTATGATTTATTTCACTTATGAGTATGGTCTTGAGTTGCATTCATTTATCTATAAAAGCCTCCAGTTAATCCTTCTTTATGGCTGAGTAGTACTTCATTATATTAAAAAAATCCATATCTTTTTATCCATTCCTTGAATGATGGGCATTTGGGTTGTTTCTAAGACTTAGCTATTACAAATTGTGCTGATAAAAACATGGATGCACGTATGTCACTGTTGTATGACATTTTTAATTCTTCTGGAAAAATGCCCAGAAGAGGAATAGCTGGATCAAATAGAACCTCTAATCCCAATATTTTGAGGAATCTCCACACTGATTTCCAAAGTGGTTGTAGCAGTTTACACTATGACCATTGGGGAAGAGTTCTCTTTGCCCCACAGTTCCACCAGCATTTGTTAGTAGTTGATTTTTAAATGATAGCTATTGTTTCGAGGTTGAGATGGAATCTCAGTCTTGTCTGAATTTTCATCTCAAATAGCCAATGATGTTGAACATTTTTTCATGCATTTATTTGCCATTTGTATTTCTTCATCTGAGAAGTGGTTATTCATCTCAGATGCCCATTTTTGGATCGGGTCTGGCTTTTTTCAATTCTTTATATGTTCTAGACATAAGTCCTTTGTCTAAAAGACAGATAGCTATAATTTTATCCTGTTCTGTAGATTGTCTTCTCAGTATGTTGGTGATTTCTTTTGTTGTGCCAAAGTGTTTTAATAAGTGAGATTAGATAAACAAATTGGTAAAAAAAAAGGTATATTAAAAATCACAAGACACCATGAAAAGTTAGTCCAAGTGTTATAAGATGAAGCAAAAAGAAGAGCATAACATTGATTGGAATCAATCAGAAAGCTGGAGACAGGGCAAAAGACATTAAAAACCTCTTTACCAATATAAAGGCAAAAAAATTTCCAAACATAGGTAAAGAATTTGACATACAAATAAATGAAGCATATAGAACTCCAAATAGCCATGACTATAATAAATCTACGAGGACTGTAACAATCAGATTGCAGAAATTCATCACAAAAACAAAATACCTAAAGCAGCCAGAGAAAAGAAACATGTCACCTACAAAGGAAAACCCATCAGAATCACGGTAGAGTTCTCAACACAAACCATCAAATCAAGGAAAGCTTAGAGTGAGGTATTTCAAGTCCTGAAGGAAAACAATCTTCAACCCAGACTGATGTAACACACAAAAGTATCCTTCAAAATTTATGAAAAACTAAGATACTTCCATGACAAAGAACAACAGAAGAAATTTATGACTGCCAAGCCATATTTACAGAACGCTCTGAAGGACATGTTGGAAGGAGATAATGAGGACCATAAACACAGGAACACTAATTGACAAGCCACCAGACAAGGCAAGCAATTAAAGGGAGGAGAAAGACAACAAACAATAGGAAAACAACATGAAAAAGAAAGGTCAAGACATATCAGCTATAACCATCAACATAAATGGTCTCAACTCACTGATCAAAAGAAACAGACAGGAAGAATGGAACAAGAAGCAAGATTCAAATCTATGCTGCAAACAAGAAACACATTTAACCCAAAAAGCAATTCATAGTAAAAGAATGGAAACAAACTCTCCATGCCATAGGAACCCAGAAAAAAGCAGGGGTAGGTATTCTACTTGCAGACAATGCAAACTTCAAGCCAAACCTGATCAGAAGAGACAAGGAAGATCACTACATACTCGTTAAGGGAAAACTCCAAGAAGAAGAGATAACAATCATAAATATTTATGCACTAAACACAGATTCACCTAACTACATAAAGCAAATATTGATAGGCATGAATAACCAAACAGGCACTGACACAATTGTAGTGTGGGAAATTAATGACCCACTCTTACAAACAGGTAGATCAACTAGTCAAAAAAATCAACAAAGAAATATTAGAATTAAACCAAACCTGTGAACAAATGGCTTTAGTAGATATCTACAGAGCATTCCATCTGAGAATATCAGAATATACATTCTTCTCAGATTCACATAAGACATTTTCCAAAATATACCATATATTAGTTCACAAAACATGTTCATGTAATTGTATAGGAATTGAAATCATCCCGTGCATACTATCTGACCAAAGTTCAATGAAACTGGAAATCAATGACAAAGGAAATCACAAAAACTACATTAACACATGGGAATTAAATGATACCCTTCTGAACGACCTATGTGTCACAGAGTAAATTAAAGACAAAATTAAATAGTATAGACAATTATATGATAATGTTGATATAACAAACCAAAACTTATGGGACATAATGAAAGCATTAGTACAAGGGAAGTCTATAGCAATGAACTCACACTTCAGGAAAACCGAACAAGCTTAAATAAACAACCTAATGTTGAATTTCAAACTTCGAGGAAAAGAAGAAAAACTCAAACCCAAAACTCACATTAAATTCTAACTTTTTCCACAAACTAATTCTTTCCTTAAAACTTTACCAAGGAATTTCTTGCATCTTCATTTTATTTTCTGAGTGTTATGCAGTAAGCAGAACAAAAACCCATAGAGGTTTCCATAATTCAAAAGTTAGAACCTTTGAATATATTGCCTTACACAGCAAAATGATTCAGGTTTCTTTTTTTTTTTCACCCAGATTTTTCTTTATTTAAGAGAAAATGGACACAGAAAAGAGGAACAAAAAGCAAAAGGGACAAACAACAACAAATCTGATATGATAACACTATAGGTTTATAAAATGAGATGGTTGGAACTTGACAGTAGTTATAACATTGCGTATTGCTACTCTCAAAGGGGTTGTTCAGATTAACAGATACAGACATGCAAAGTTGATCTAATCATATGAGTATTAACTGTTCTTTTTCAATAGTTAATGCATTTAGTAATACAGTCATTTTTACTCTCTTATGTATACCTTTCTATAATTTCATGTCTTTTTCCTTTTCCCTTCCTTTTTTCCTCCTTTCCCCTTGGAGTACATCTTGCTGTCTTTAAAATAACTGCCCCTACCATCAGGCCTAATATAATCAAACAAAATAGTTCAGAATAAGGCCAATAAAAAATAAAACAATGGTCACAGAAAAGAGAAACAAAAAGCTAAAGGGACCAGCAAACAACCACAACAAATGCAATACTGTAACATTATAGGTTTACAAAATGAGGTAGTTGGAGTTTGACAGTGTTTGTAACATTATATATCGTTATCTTCAAAGGGGTTGCTTAGATGGACAGATATAGACATGTAAAATTGATCTAATCATATGAGTATCAACTGTTCTCTTTCAATAGTTAATGCATTTAGTAGTACAGTCATTCTGACTATGTTATGTATACCCACATATAAATTTGTATCTTTTTCCTTTTCCCTTCCTTCCTTCCTCCTTTCCCTTTGTAATACCTCTTGTTATCTTCAAAATAACTGTCCGTACCATCGGGCCTAATATAATCAAACAATATAGTACTGAATAAAGCCAATAACAAATAAAACAATGGAAGCAATACATAGTAATACAATGTTGATTTCTATAATGCCTCATATTATCTTCTAAGCAGTTGCCTATATCATCTGTTATACAATCAAACAAACGAAAATAGGTTAAAATCACTCAAAACAGAACAATGAAAGCAATACAGGGTTTCAAAACAAGGTGATTAAATATCAATAAAGGCTATCTTAATACATTTTGTTATCTTTGGAACAGCTGTCTATGTCATCATATATAATAAAATTAGACAGGTCAAGATAGAATAAGATCTAGCTATACAGCTCATTGAAGACATTACTGGACTCAAATCCAGATAATGGGTTATTTAATTGTCTGCCCCACTTGGTGTTAACCCTCTGCCGCTGTTTCTGGAGCTGCAGACTTTTTTTATCTCTCTCTAAAATGTCCTTTAGTATTCTTTGTAGGATTGGCTTGGTTGTCATAAATTCCTTTAGCTGTTCTTTGTTCCAGAAGTATCTTATTTCTCCGTTGATTTTGAAAGATAGTTTTGCAGGGTACATTAATCTGGGTTGGAAGTTGTTTTCTTTCAGGGCTTGAAATACTTCACTCCAAGCTCTTCTTGACCTGATGGTTTGTGTTGAGAAGTCTGTTGTGATTCTGATGGGATTTCCTTTGTAGGTGATCTGTTTTTTTTTTCTCTAATAGCTCTTTCTTTTTTTTTAGACTCACATATTTATTTATTTATTTATTTAAATTTTATTTGAGCGAAGAAAAACAAAACAAACAAAAACTATAACAACAACAACAAAAAAACGACATATATAGTAAAAACAACAAGCAAAGGAGACAAGCAAATAACTAGCGTAAATACACAACATTGCAGGTTTACAAAGCCGGAAGATAGAAGCTTGACAATGGTTGCAATTTGCACATTGTTATCTTTAAAATGGTTTCTTACATTAACAGATATAGACATGCAAGATTGATCCAATCATATGAGTATTAATTTTTCCCGCTCAATAACGAGTACATTGAGCAGTGTTCTTTTTAGTTATCTTACATATACACATATACAGGTTTATATCCCCTCCTCTTCCCTTTTCCCTTTCCGCGCATTCCCCTCCCAATTGTCTTTGCTCTTTGAGCTGTTCTCTACCCTTCCATAGTATCCATTGTAGACTCTGAATCACATATACTTTTCCATTTCTTACACTAGGGAGACAATACGGTATTTACACATGTGGGTTTGATTTATCTCGCTTATGAGTATGGTCTCAAGTTGTGACCATTTACTTATAAAAGTCTCAATACA